>JAXIVD010009468.1:0-12500 GCA_036785275.1 Cancer borealis | reverse complement strand
TCATCATTTTTGGAGAAATAATATGTGATAAAAAGTATTTCTGATCAACACAAATATATACTTTTTTCAGTTGTTTAGAATCCAAATACATTGTTTTATACCTCATTAAATAGGACATTTTGAGCTCTATTTTTTATGCTCTATACATATTTTACGTAAACATCATAGTTTTTGAGTAATTAAAAAAAACAATACTTGTCACCAAAATCCTAAGGGTGTACCCTGGCAATTTAGGTTCCAAATGTTAATATTTTTGAATGTGATGAAAATTGTTCCATAAAGATTCGTGATTACCAAGAACACGATGGTGGACTCAATTATGTGATTACTCATATATTAAACACTGTTCACCCTGACTTACCGACTACAACTGAAACAATATACATCTATTTTAGGGTGAAACAGTTTATTTAATATTATTTTTGGTGTTTTTGGCGACACGTGTAATTGTAATATTCCTCAGCCAAGGTCACGCTGAGGATCCGAACACACAACACACACGAACACAGGAACAAAAATGGCAGGTAGGAGGAACAGGTGTCAGGATGAGCTGCATAACATTTTCCACTATTCCCCGTGACAGGTGAGTGACAGGTAACATTGAAACACACCTGAGGCTGCTGCAGGTGTTAGGGAGTCATTAGAGTGGCTGCATGATGTATTAATGCGATGTATTAATGATGTAGGAATGAAAACATCGGCTGACGTGATCATCCGTGGTATCCAGAAAACAATTTTAACTTACAATATTTATTATAATTGTACTACTATTCCTGCCACTGTGACTATTTGAACTACTATTTCAGGTGGATTTGGATGTATTGATGGATAGAGGTGGGCGTGATGGGCGTGGCAGGCTGTAGGCGTGGGTAGCCTCCACCCACGTCCCTCTGCTGTCGTCTCCTTGGTGGTGATGGGTGTGTTAAGCTGTGGGCGTGTGTTCCATCCACACACACCCATCTTCTCCTTACAGCTGTGGGCGTGAGTAGACCTACGTATTATTAATTAATTTTGGTAAAATTTTACATCTTCACCAGAATGCACCTGGATATAAATAACAGACTTTTCGTATAAATTTTTATCCATTTCGAATGATTTTGACATTAATTTCTGTTCCAAATGTATATATAATAAGATATCCTTATCACCCCAACAAGCCTGGGGACTTGTGGGAATGCGGGGTTCTTAGAGGAAGATGAAATACAATGATTTACACTATAAACAAGGTGCCAGAATCACTAACATAACCTAACAATGACCTAGTGATGAATATGCAATGCACTGACGGTCACATAACATGTAGTGTGGGGTTCCGAACAAAAATTTGTATAGAAAAACTTGGTATGGCAATAATTTGTAGGATAAAGTTTGTTTGCCTAAAGTTTGTCAGGATAAAGTTCGTCATGTCAAAAGTTCGTAATGAAAAAAAATTGTAAGGTTAAATGTTAGTCGTGCCAATGTTCATTAGAAAAATGTTCGTACACGTTAGGTTAGGTTAAGTCGTTACGCATATTTTACATATGTACCATATGAATATCTGCATACGAACTTTAACGTATGAACTTTTTCATACATACTTTTTTCAAACGAACTTTATCCTTTATGAACAATCGCATACGAACTTTATGCATACGAACTATTTCCATATGTATGTACTTTGGTCCTACAACCATGTAGTGTGGCTACGAAAAAAATGGCGTCTGCACCTTACTACAACCTCGATTTTTGGTCATCAAAAACATTTGATATCTTTTAAATCCACCTAACCTAACAAAACCTTAATTAACCTAACCTTAACTTACATTGACAAATAACATAACCTTGTTCAAACCAAACTAAACTTGACCTTATTCCCAAAGAGAAGGTCTCACAGAAAACATTGAATATCTTGCAAACGAACAATATGTGACAGAAATATAATTAAGAAAACCTCAAAATGCATCAGGTAATGTTTAAATACAACTGGATTCTCGAGAGCATTCAGGTGAAGATGTAAAATAATACCAGATGTTTTATTATAATTGTACTGCTATTCCTGCCACTGTGACTATTTGTACTGCTATTTCAGGTGCATGTGGATGTGTTAGTGGGTGGAAGTGGGCGTGGGTGTGGTGGTGATGGGCGTGTGTAACCTCCACCCACGCCCATCAGCCCTTCTCTCCTTCCAGCTGTGGGCGTGTATACCATCTACACACGCCCACCAGCCCTCATCTCTTTCCAGCTGTGGGCGTGAGTAGGCCTATGTATTTTTTATTCATTTTTTATTTAAGGAAGGAACACATTATTAAGAAAGCCTAATTAATTTAAGATAATGACTCGCAGGTATTGATTAAACTTAGACTTGCTTTGGATTCTTTAATATCATAACATAACATTGAATTATTATCATTATTATTATTAAAGCCTAATTAATTGATGATGATAATTTCCAGGTGTTAATTTGCCTAAACTTGTGTGTAATTGTATGTAAAAAAAAACATTGCTCGTACAACCACTTCACTGTAATATTTTAGTACTGCACAGGTTACACATTATTATTATTATTATTATTATTATTATCATCATTATACTCGTGTACTGAACGTCTAACCTAACTTTAAGGTGAACTCATGTAATAACCTCTTCCAGACCAGTCAAGGCTCACACACGAACGCACGAACACGCCTTCACCGGATTGGACTGTCACACCTATGAGGAAATTACACCAAATAAACTAAGTAAGGATTGAATGTTGTGTAAATAATGTTTGACAATATTTATTAGAAAATTTTTTCACCTTTAATCTGTTTGTTTGTTTGTGTTAGGTTACTTAGTCATAACCAAAGGTGGTTTTACTTTACATCTTCACCACAATGCTCTAGAGAATTCCTTGTTATATTTTGGCATTACCTGATGCATTTTGAGAAGGTTTTCTTAATTACATTTCCGTCGCAAATTGTTAGTTAGTGAGATATTCAATGTTTTCTGTGAGACCTTCTCTTTGAAAAGTAAAGTTTAGTTTGGTTTAAACAAGGTTCTGTTATTTGTCAATGTATTCAAGTGTAGAAACTGGCTTGAAGTAAGGAAGAATTGTTTTTCTCAGTGTGGAACCAACTACCTCAACAAGTAGTGTCACCTCCTTCCATAAATGCATTTAAATCCAGATTTAATGTATACGCACAAAAGGACCTCAGTAAATTTTGTCCCCCTTGGTACTAACAAGAACTCTCACACAAAGCCAGCCAAAGCCAGTTGAAACTACCAACAAAATTATATTCAAGAGAGACTCAAACATAAGCAAACTGCTTTCATACGACCCGCATGCAACGGTAAATGTTATGTAATTAGGTTATATTAATATAGAATCTATCAAATGTTCTCTGACAAAAAGTAGGGAGTTGGATGAGGTGCAGATGTGATTTTATTTCGTAAGCAGACTTTATGGTGAATATGCAATACTTTTTTTCAGTATAAAAGTAAATAATTGCTTTAGTTTGCTTTTTAATAAGTAATGATTGTTAAGTTAGGTTACATGACTGTTAGGAGACTGTACGTGGCTGTTAGGAGATTACGTAGAAGTTAGGAGACTGTACGTAGAAGTTAGAAGACTGTACGTGGCTGTTAGGAGACTGTACGTGGCTGTTAGGAGACTGTACGTGGCTGTTAGGAGACTGTACGTGGCTGTTAGAAGACTGTGATTCCTTTCAATGAATATAAGTTTGGGTTCCACTCCTAACTATTCTTATGTCATCATTTGTTAGTCTGTCTGTCTCGTCGCGTCACTCCCTTCATTAGTCTTAATTAACACTCATTTCTGCCGCCTGCACTTTACTTTTTAGTTTTGTTGTCAGTTCCCAACACTCACAACCTTATACTAACAATGGTCTTAGCATAGTTCTGTACATTATTGTTGGAACTCTGGCAGATATGTGTTTTTCTTTTAATAGTGTGTACATTAGCCTTACATTCTTGGACAACGTGGCTATTCAGTTATTTGTTAGTAATACTGTTATTGTATTGTTCATTGATCACAACATTCAAGTATTGAAAGTGATCTGCAAAGTCTAGTCCAGCATCGCCCCAATCTCTCAACTCTGTCTACTCACCAGCAGTACTTTGGTCTTTTTTAGATTTATTTTCATACCAGCATCCTCAAGTTTCATGAATATTCACACACACGCAGTATTGAGACTCATCCTGTTTGTATCCTGTTTGTATGTTGCAGGTTTTAATCAGCCCAGACACAGGACATGCAGGGCCGGAACACAAGTACAAGATGGTGAGGCTTGAAGGTGAAGGTGGGATTGAACACCAACACACAGAATGTGACTGTGTAGCCTCAGGCTGTTGATGGTGGGAGGGGTTATATATACGGGGGGGTTACGACAAGTATATATACCCCCCATCAATAGCCTGAGGCTACCCAAATATTAGACTAAGTTTAAGGACACACTTGCCTGTAGCTTCGCCTCCCAGAATGAAAAATAATTAATGTGAAGATTATTCAAGTTTATTAAAGTACAATAATTAATTCAACATTAGTTTAGTTGTCCTTGTTTTTGGTCTTCTTTTTAACCTGTAGAGTCCGGCCGACAGATACTACCGTAGGGACGTAGAGTCCTGACAGACATTTCCGTCACAGCTATTTTTTTAGCCAAACAGGCCTCACCTCCGTCAGTTGGACTCTACGTCCCAACGGAAATATCCCTCGGCCGAACCCCTAGTGTTGGGCCGAGGTGGTTGGTGGCAGGCTGGTGTGTCCTGCAGAAAGGTTCCGTCCGCATCCTACACACTGCAGGTCACAGGTCAACACCTGTTAATGGAAAAACAAGAATCAAAACTACTTAATTACACACATTATTAATTACAATATATTTCCTCACTCAATTTTGTGACCAAGACTGATACACTCGAACCTAAATTATCGCACTTATTAATTACACCAATGTTACCTTCCATACATACATTGAATGGAGTAGAATTAATTGTTTAGAACTAAATGTTAAGAAGACAAGAGATTATTGACTTTACAACAAAAATCAAAACATACCAGACACTATGATTGAGGATGAAAGTATAGGTCGAGTTATCCAGTACAAATACCTGGGCTGTGATAGACAATCAATTAAAAGGTTAATTGTAACACTGACGTGCACTCAAAAATGTAACCAAACACTCCACTTTTTACGCATTTTAAAGAATGTGCATGCATGTAGATAAAGGAATAATTAGTCTTTTATAAGTCGACTGTAGAGTCCATAATAAATGTTTTAATCACTGCCTGGTATGGGAAGTTAACTTGTAATAGTAAGGGCATTTTATGAGATATTTCACAAATCTATCGGCCATCCATCCATCCATCCATCCAGCCAGCCAGCCAGCCAGCCAGCCAGCCAGCCAGCCATCCATCCACCATCCATCCAGCCAGCCAGCCAGCCAGTGAGTCAGTGAGTCAGTTTGCAGTGTTGTTCAGCTTAGCATTGCATTCTGAAATACAAGATGGAAATTAGTACACTAATATCTTAATGAGAAGTCGGATGAAAAAAAATAAATAAATAAATAAATAAATAAAATGAGCTAGTTACATACTTAATTACCTACCCCACTTCCTTGTTACTCCCCCCTCTTAACTATGATTGTCTACTAACCCCCCTCCACCTCTCTCTCTTTTTTTTTTTTCTCTCTCTCTCTCTCTCTCTCTCTCTCTCTCCCCTATATTTGTCTTAACATACAGCCGTAGATTCGATATAATTAAGACTTAACTACATAATGAGCTTACATCAACTACTAATCATCCTAGTTAGCAGCCAATGCAATTAACTCAATGTGTCACAAAATCAACTCATCACACTAATCTATCCACACAAACAACACAACAAGAATCATAATAAAAAGTAATAAAACAATAAAAACATTACCTTATACAATTACCACAGCGAGCGGCCTTACAACACGTCCTTCCCCTTCTGACTTTCAATACCAACTGATTATTTCCAGTTTCCCAGCCCTTCCCTGCCCCTCCCTCACCCTCACCCTCCCTAACTACCTCCTCCGATCCTCCACTCCGCTCGTTAGTGTTCAAACAAGCTAGTTCGGTCGCTATCCAGCTAAAAAGAGAAATAAAAAGTGTTCAAGATAACAGTAATGGTATATCTCCAAATCCGTTCATTATACAGAAATATTTGTTCAATAGATCTTATTGTACATTAGAAGATCTACAATTTTTATACTTATCACTTTTCACGTATTTGTGACGGATATGGATTTCCAAATTTGTGGCCCTCAAAAAATCGACCAGAATTGGGGTCGAATTAGTTTTTACCATTTTACTGCATAAGTATTAGTCCTACAGGAAACTGTATATAAACAATATTGTTAAGCTTGCCAAGGTCTATCTCAGGCTATCATTACTTACTTAATTACCCTCATATGTTTCGAGAGCAATGAAAGAATAATTACGTTTTGTTGCAAACACAAATATGCAATTATCTCATTTATTTATAAACCGATTCCAGTGTACTATAGCGCAAAAGAACAGGCTTGTTCTGCTCTATCTTTGTTAATCTATACAATTTTTATGTAAACCTCAGACTTTTCGAGTTATTTTCAAAAACATGATTTCTTGAAAAAAATCTAAGGGTACCCCCAGCAGATTTCTATTAAAAATTTCGAGATCTCAGAATCTCATGAAAATTGGTATTCAAGGATTCTCAGGCATGAAGAAAACGAATCTGAAGTCAATTTTATGATTACTCAAATTCTAAGCCACATTCCACACTATATAGTATTGCTTGATAAAAAAAAAAAAATTTCCCTTTCACTGTGCAATGCTTGTCAACAATACAATACTTCAACTGTGCCGAGGAAAGTTGAACAGAAAACGAACACGACGCGTCACGATTACACAGGGAAAGTTAAAAAAAAAAAAAAGAAAAAAAAAAAAGAAGAAAAGAAGCATCATTATTATAACCTGGTCTTTCCCGACTCATGACACGTTCAATAAAACTTTCCTTTATACATATATTACTTTCCTTTCTTAACCGGCTCACAACACTTTCTTTTGTTCTATGAATGCGAAAAAAAATGGAAATATTGATTATAGTTAGTTTTTTTTTTGTTTTACTCTTTTAGTATCTTGCTTTCTCTCTTCCTTCTTCCTTCTCTCCCTTCCAACGATTGTCCTTTGTTTCTCTACCTTTCTATTATTCATCCCGTTACTCTCTCTCTCTCTCTCTCTCTCTCTCTCTCTCTCTCTCTCTCTCTCTCTCTCTCTCTCTCTCTCTCTCTCTCTCTCTCTCTCTCTCTCTCTCTCTCTCTATTATCATCATCATTATCATTATCATTCTCGTCAAGCTAAACTCAACACGCTTATATGACAGTATTTTTTTTATTTATTGCTTATTAAATCCGCACTTTACTGAAGACAATATCATCGTAAGTTTAAAAAAAAAAATGAATAGACTGATATTCGTAACATCATTGTCATTCAAACACACACACATACACACACACACACACACACACACACACACACACACACACACACACACACACACACACAATGAAAAAAAAAAAGAATAACGGATTTAACTTTCAAATTGTATTATTATATATTTGAAACATTTATATTATTACTATTATGTGCACTCTCTTTTTTTTATTTATTTATTTATTTATTTTTATTTGAACTTTATTTTGCTTCCTCATCTCTTGTCACAGTAACGGTAAATGATCACACTAAATAACGGTGAGGGAAAGCAAAGGAAGTATTGTATTAAGAAGATTTGATGTTAAATGGGTGAGTAGCGAACTGTTTCACATGACAAGACTCGAAGCTTCGGAACACACACACACACACACACACACACACACACACACACACACACACACACACACACACACACACACACACACACACACACACACACACAGAAACTTTAAACTAAATTAATAGTCATTCTCTTTCCTTCTCATTCAACTCGAAACGACGTGATTTGAGCAATTTTCATTTTTTTCATCTTTTTTTTCTTTACATTCTTACATTGTGATTTCCTTGGAGAGTGACTAAGTGAGTGAACGATTGAACGAGTGAATGAGTGAACCAATAGTGTTCGAGACGGAAGCGAATCAGTATCACTTGATTGGTTCATTGTTTTTATTTTTATTTTTTTATTTTTTTTATTTGCAGTTCAATACTACTAAGTGACTTTTCCTGAATGTGACTTTGCATTATATTTATCATTATTGATGGTGAGGAAGTGTGTGCGTGTGTGTGTGTGTGTGTGTGTGTGTGTGTGTGTGTGTGTGTGTGTAATGATGTATTAGTAATTTCTCTAAAGTCAAATATGAAAGCTGTATATTTTTTCTATGTAATTATTTTTTATCTTTACGTATTAATTATGTATTTAATGAATAGACTAATTAAATTGATTTCCTCACTTTTCTTCACTTTTTCCCGCCAAGACGTGAAAGAATGCACCAGATTTCCAGCCCAATAATCATAAAAATAATAAAAATAATAGTATTAATAAAAATACAAAATCATTCGGTCACTTAAAATGCAAAAAAAAAAAAAGAAAAAAAAAAGAAAAGAAAAAAAAATATATAAAATAAATAAATAATAAAACTTAAATATTTTCATTTCCTTCATTTCAAAACTCTCTAAAATTAATTCACCAAACTCAAACTTTCACTCTTGTCACAAACTTTTCCCAAAAATTGACCTAGAAAAATGTATACGGAAAAAAAATATATATATACACGATAAATAAAATAAAAAAAGTATAGGAAAGTTGATATACAAAACAATAAATAAATAAATAAAAAATGTGTTTGAAGTAATAAAACTAAAAAAATGAATAAATAAAATAATATTAAATTGCATGAAAGAAGGAAAGACTGACTGACTCACTCACTCACTTGCTCGCTCACAATTTTCTCTCGTCACTCACGTTTGGAAAGTGTTGGGCGGCGGGCACCCACCAGGCTCCTGACAACACATCAGGTAATGATGCTTGTGTTGTGGTGACTCGCTCAGGTGAAGGCAGAGGCAGGCATAAAAAAAACTAGTCTCTCTCTCTCTCTCTCTCTCTCTCTCTCTCTCTCTCTCTCTCTCTCTCTCTCTCTCTCTCTCTCTCTCTCTCTCTCTCTCTCTCTCATACAGGTTTTCGTTGTATTACCTGGAGAGAGAGAGAGAGAGAGAGAGAGAGAGAGAGAGAGAGAGAGAGAGAGAGAGAGAGAGAGAGAGAGAGAGAGTAAGAGGCCTTGCAAAGTTGAACACCTTGGAAGCTAGTTCACGAATAGTAATAATAACGTGATGGTAATAATAATGATAATAACAATAATAATAATAATAATAATAATAATAATAATAATAACAACAATAATAATAATAGTAATGATAATAATAGTATGATTCTACTACTACTATTACTACTACAACTTCTTCTACTACAAATAATAATAATACTCAATATCTGAAAAGTAATAAATTTTAACTCTTGTTGTTGTTGTTGTTGTTGTGGTGGTGGTGGTGGTCACATAACACTCTTTAGCGTCCTTGTGGGGGTAATGGAGTGGTTGATGGGGTGGTTGATGGGATGATGGGGGT
Organism: Cancer borealis; assembly: GCA_036785275.1. Classification (NCBI taxonomy): domain Eukaryota; kingdom Metazoa; phylum Arthropoda; class Malacostraca; order Decapoda; family Cancridae; genus Cancer; species Cancer borealis. Next base: position 2,911 of record JAXIVD010009468.1, on the reverse strand, counting down.
TGATGGGGTGATGGGGTGGTTGGGGTTGTGGTGGTGGGGGAATGTGCACTTGATACCCAAATGATCAGGACACATTCTCTCTCTTCTCTCTCTCTCTCTCTCTCTCTCTCTCTCTCTCTCTCTCTCTCTCTCTCTCTCTCTCTCTCTCTCTCTCTCTCTCTCTCTCTCACGGCAGTGGGCATCCTATTGACCATGATATGTAGATCCTGTATCCTGGAGGAGGAGGAGGAGGAGGAGGAGGAGGAGGAGGAGGAGGATGGGAAGGAAGGTGAAGAAGTTTTCCCATAGAGGCAACACACACACACACACACACACACACACACACACACACACACACACACACACACACACACACACACACACACACACACGTCCTTGAGGGAGGAAGGAGATGGGCATTTGACTCCTGAAGGCTGTAGGCAAGGACTTGGAAGGCGGTGGTGGTGGTGGTGGTGGTGGTGGTGGTGGTGGTGGAAGGAGTGGAGAAGGGAGAGGTGAAGGAGGGAGGGGAGGAAGGGAGGGAGATGGCCTTGGAAACTGGTCCTAAGCTACTGGAAATGAGGGTAGTAATAGTGATGGGGCTTGAGACTCCACCTTCATCTCTTACCACACCCTTAAAAGTTACTAAAAAAAAAAAAAAAAGTAAAAAAAATGGACTTATATGCTCCACACTTCCACTTCTGTCTAATTCTTGCACTTAATTCTCTTCCACCTCTTCGTTCTTTCATCCATTTCCTGTTTCTATATTAACTGTTATTTATTATTTTTTTTTTTTTCCTTCCTTTTTTTCCTTCGTCCAGTTTTTCTTATTTCATTTTTTTTTTTACAAAGTTGATGACGTTGAAAACAATAAATTCCACGAGTTTTTACATTTACACACCAAAAAATGAGTTGCTCTTTCCAATTTACGAAAAAAGTTTTATTAAGAAAAAGTTCTACCTTACCAGTTTGCAAAGTTTTATCCGTTTATAAAAATAAGTTCATCATCATCTACATAATATTGGAATCTATAAACTGTCGGATCCAATCTTATTAATTTCCATTCTAACATCTTACTTATTTTCCGATTCATCAACTTATATTACGTTCCTTCCAATATACGTTTCAATCAGTATATTCTTGAATGTTTTTACGCTAACGGTAACTTTTTGCAAGGTTGAGAGAGATAGGGAGAGGAAGAGAAGGACGCAGAGCGAAATAAAAACAAAAGTGATACAGTTTTTCTACAATTCCTTAATAGTGAACCCGTAAAATTGCATGAATCCTTACACACACTCCAGTTTTATCGTTTTATTTTGTTTCTCTGATGCAAGAGTTCGTTCTGGTAGACTTTTTTCTTATTTATACAAGTGTAGAATGCTCCCTTTAGCTAAATTAAGGGTCATTTATATCAATTCCACCCCTTCATTACTAATCCTTCCAATGGTCCCTTAAACTGTTATCTAATGACTCGTAACTGCGAATACCTAATCACCTGGATGTTTGGTAGTTAATGAAGGCATAAGGTAAGGTAACCAAGCCTTCATGTATTAAGGAGACGGAGCTGAGGGCCGCGGCAAGGATCAGGTTAGGGTGTGTTCAGTAAGTGTGTCTTGGAATCTTGTCTGATCTTCTTGCGTCGGGTATTAAAGTTGATATGGTTCTTTTTTTGCAAGTCACTAAAACGAAGGGGAGGGGGAAAGGGGAAGGGGTAGTGGGGGGGAGGAGAAGAAGGAGGCAAAGAGAAAGAAACTAGAGGAGAGAAAGGCAAAAACTATCTACAAAAAAACCGGTGAAGAGGGAAGGGAAGGGAAAAAAAAAAGTGGCAAAAGGAAGCTGGTGATTGGTTGGAAGGTGAAGCTGAGGGCGGAGCGGTCCAGCTGGTGTCCGGGCAGCCACACACACACACACACACACACACACACACACACACACACACACACACACACACACACACACACACGCACACACACAGTCTCAAGGCAGTTTCAGCTCAGTGCTCCAACTGGGGGCGGGCGTGTCGGACTAGTGGTGTGGTTACAGAGAACAGATACAACACAACACTTGACTCTCTTTATAAGACACACGCTACCCGACCTTCACCAAGCTAAGTCTCCAGTGCAGCGGCGTTCCCCAAGGCGATACTGTGGACCCGCGCTCTTTACCTACGCCACATTCTACCAGTATAACATAAGAATTTCATGTTCTTGCCCAACGTATAACCTATGGATTCTCGCTCTCTATAGTGTTGGAAAGACTGGTAAAGTGAAGTGATTTTCGTCTTCCCAGAAACGATTGATTGATTTGCAAAAACTTAAGCGACGACCAGAGGAAATGAAAGAGAGATAGACTGCAAGGAAAAAGGTGAAAATATTACTGATACATCGATACAGGATTTCAACCACACACACACACACACACACACACACACACACACACACACACACACACACACACACACACACACACACACACACACACATACATACCACGTCCACCATCAGATAAAAACTTGTGTTCTACCAATGAACTGTTGCTGTTGCTGTTACTTTTGCAGTGACGTGTTACTGAGATAAAACAAACACACACACATACACACACACACACACACACACACACACACACACACACACACACACACACACACACACACACACACACACACACACACACAATTCACTCAGCTTAGTGACGCCTGACGAGTGAGTTCTGAGGTGTCATCCTGTGTGTGTGTGTTATATGTGCTGCGTGTGTCATTACATACATGTGCGTGCGTGAGTGAGTGAACTTAAAAAAAGATAAAATAAAAGAATAACAAGAGAAAAAATAAACTGAGAAATTCCTTACATCTTAAAAGTGCTGAGTCGCGAATTTACGAAAGAGAAAAGAAGGAAGGAAGGAAGGAAGGAAGGAAGGAAGGAAGGAAGGATGG
>JAXIVD010009467.1:7500-10000 GCA_036785275.1 Cancer borealis | reverse complement strand
CTTTGGATGAATTAGTCAAGTTATTCACATTATTAAAAGGAATTTAAATACGTTATATATTTACTTAACGTAGTCATTATTTCCCTCATTATATTCCTCCACATTATCGCGTTCACATTGTATAGTCATCAATGCAAAGTTATATCTATTTTTCCCCCCACCAATTTGTGTTTCATTTACATGGTTGCGTTTACTAATGTTGTCATCACTTCACTTTTTCATTAATTTCCTCCGATTAGTGGGTCCATTTTTCACCTCATCTCCCCACCATTGCATTCATTCAGCCTCCCATTTCACGGTCATCATTGAAAAATCCTGAACATTCATTTAACACTCATTTGCGTATCAATCTGACAAGGCTGACACACTCCCTACACACCTGACACTATGCTCTGATGTGCTCCACAGTTAAGTTAGGTTAGGTTAGGATATAATAGTACTAGTAGTAATAGTAACAATAGTAATAGCAACGACAGGAGCAGCGGCCACGAGTGTACGTGTGTGTGCGTGTGCGTGTACGTGTTTGTGTGTGTGCATTTAACTATGTATGTAAATCAATCAGACTCGTTGTGGTTCAGCCTTGGACATTTATATGGACATTCATAAACGTTTTATATAATTCACTTTATCGGGTAAGGATTTTGTGTTCATAAAATTGTGTGGCCACGTGTTTATACACTCGTATGTGTGTGTGTGTGTGTGTGTGTGTGTGTGTGTGTGTGTGTGTGTGTGTGTGTGTGTGTGTGTGTGTGTGTGTGAATAATACTATTATAACCATTCTTTCCTGAATAGCTGTATGCATACATTGTACTACAAAATGTGTTAAGGTGTGTGTGTATATATATGTGTGTGTGTGTGTGTGTGTGTGTGTGTGTGTGTGTGTGTGTGTGTGTGTGTGTGTGTGTGTGTGTGTGTGTGTGTGTGTGTGTGTGTGTGTGTGTGTGTGTGTATGTGTGTGTGTGTGTGTATGTGTTACAATGACGTTGTTTTGGTTTCTTCCTGAAGGTGTTCACGTGTGTACTGGTGAAGGTAACGTGCGTGTACATGTGTGTGTATACGTTGGTTCGAGTCTCTTTGTATAATATGTAAATATGTAATATATATTTGTATATGAAATAAAATAAAAGGAATATTCACATCTGCTTCTGTAGCCGTGTGTGTGTGTGTGTTTGTGTGTGTGTGTGTGTGTGTGTGTGTGTGTGTGTGTGTGTGTGTGTGTGTGTGTGTGTGTGTGTGTGTGTGTGTGTGTGCGTGTGTGTGTGTGCGTGTGTGGGTGTGAATGTGCCATAAATCTATGTATGTTGTATGACTGTAACGCCTCGACGCGCCACAGTCTCTCTTCCTCTTCCTCTTCTTACTTTTACTCTTCCTCTTCATCTTCACTATTGTTAACACTCACGCTTTTTCTCTTTTCACCCTCGCTGACTTAGAAGCCTTTCCTCCTAACCTACTTTCTCCTCACATCTTTCTTTATCTTCATTCTCCTTTACTTCCTTCTTCATCACAAAGTTCCTTGCCCTCTCTCTTGCCCAATCTCTTTCTCGCCCATTCAGCCCACTCCAGCAACCCCTTGTTCCCTTGTTTCCCCTTTGGTGTCTTCATTTTGCCTAAGCTCCTCTTCTTCAGGAATCCTCTCCCTTCTCTCTCTTACTTACTGTCCTATCTTGATCGGTCGCCATTCTACTCCCCTCACTCCACCCTCTTATCAGTCTAACCTTGACCACAGAACACCTCTTCCGCTTTATTCTGGAGAAGATAATATATATGCTACACGAACAAAAAATTACTTCCATTGAAAATAATTGTATGTTGGTTTTCTAGTGTAAGGAGTTGATCTTTATTACAAAATTCTGTTATAGATTTGAAGAGGAAAGTTAAAGTCAAATTCAAAACTCGAAAATATTGTTGGTTATGTCGTCGTTTAAATCATTCAAACAAATTCTCTAATATTTTCGTAAATTTACCTTTGTTATCATATATTATTTTATTCTATAACACCGCAAGTCAGATTATAAGGATCAATACAATAACTCCACATACTATTTAATCTCAGTATAAACAAACGATAAAATATTCAGTGACAAGACTTAATTATTGAAGCATGTGTTTAGCTATGCGACCAGACTTGAAGGTCATATAAACACTGAGTTACAGAGTTAATATTAGAACAAGAGAAAACATAAAACAGTCTTTCTTCTTTGGGGGAACTGATAACGAGAACAGGATTTTCTCTTGCGAATATGAGAAATTTACAACAAAACTTTTGAGACTCCGGTCAAACTTTTCCAGCCTGGTTGCAAGTCAATTTAAAGTTACCACGACTAGGAAATACTACATGAAGGTTAAGGATGAAAATAGATATTAGACTATTAATCTGAAACACTGATCCACGTTTGATACTCTTATAAAAACATCTGTGAAGCATTTGTTTTGTATATTAAGTTATAAAGTTCTTGTTAATTCCACGATCCTTAATTTATGAAACTCAAAAAAAAGGAGG
>JAXIVD010009466.1:12500-15357 GCA_036785275.1 Cancer borealis | reverse complement strand
TCCTCCTCCTCTGATGATGATGATGATGATGATGATGATGATGATGATGATGATGATGATGATGATGATGATGATGATGAAGACATATCAATGACTACTAAAGGTTATAAGTCTTGTTTTCTTTCCTGTCTAACTTTCAGACATAACTATTTTCCATTCAGACCTAACTATTTTCCATTCAGACCTAGCTATTTTCCATTCAGACCTAACTATTTTCCATTCAGACCTAACTATTTTCCATTCAGACCTAACTATTTTCCATTCAGACCTAACTATTTTCCATTCAGACCTAACTATTTTCCATTCAGACATAACTATTTTCCATTCAGACCTAACTATTTTCCATTCAGACCTAGCTATTTTCCATTCAGACCTAACTATTTTCCATTCAGACCTAGCTATTTTCCATTCAGACCTAACTATTTTCCATTCAGACCTAACTATTTTCCATTCAGACCTAACTATTTTCCATTCAGACCTAACTATTTTCCATTCAGACATAACTATTTTCCATTCAGACCTAACTATTTTCCATTCAGACATAACTATTTTCCATTCAGACATAACTATTTTCCATTCAGACCTAACTATTTTCCATTCAGACATAACTATTTTCCATTCAGACATAACTATTTTCCATTCAGACCTAACTATTTTCCATTCAGACATAACTATTTTCCATTCAGACATAACTATTTTCCATTCAGACCTAACTATTTTCCATTCAGACCTAACTATTTTCCATTCAGACCTAACTATTTTCCATTCAGACCTAACTATTTTCCATTCAGACCTAGCTATTTTCCATTCAGACCTAACTATTTTCCATTCAGACCTAACTATTTTCCATTCAGACATAACTATTTTCCATTCAGACCTAACTATTTTCCATTCAGACCTAGCTATTTTCCATTCAGACCTAACTATTTTCCATTCAGACCTAACTATTTTCCATTCAGACATAACTATTTTCCATTCAGACCTAGCTATTTTCCATTCAGACCTAACTATTTTCCATTCAGACCTAGCTATTTTCCATTCAGACCTAACTATTTTCCATTCAGACCTAACTATTTTCCATTCAGACATAACTATTTTCCATTCAGACATAACTATTTTCCATTCAGACCTAACTATTTTCCATTCAGACCTAACTATTTTCCATTCAGACCTAACTATTTTCCATTCAGACCTAACTATTTTCCATTCAGACCTAACTATTTTCCATTCAGACCTAACTATTTTCCATTCAGACCTAACTATTTTCCATTCAGACATAACTATTTTCCATTCAGACCTAACTATTTTCCATTCAGACCTAACTATTTTCCATTCAGACCTAGCTATTTTCCATTCAGACCTAACTATTTTCCATTCAGACCTAGCTATTTTCCATTCAGACCTAACTATTTTCCATTCAGACCTAGCTATTTTCCATTCAGACCTAACTATTTTCCATTCAGACCTAACTATTTTCCATTCAGACCTAACTATTTTCCATTCAGACCTAACTATTTTCCATTCAGACCTAACTATTTTCCATTCAGACCTAACTATTTTCCTTCAAACATAACTATTATCCATCATACTCCATCTTTTCCTCACCATTACAACTCTAATTCTATTCTATTTCCATATTTATTTTCTCATCATAACTCCTTTCACCAAAAAACATATTAGTGTAATATAATCTAATTTAACCTTAGCTTGTCTAACACCACATCATTATATACCTTAATGAACCCTCTAACTCATATTTCCCATGCCTGTATCACACCAGACTCATCATTATATACCTTAATTAACCTTCTAACTCATATTTCCCATGCCTGTATCACACCAGACTCATCATTATATACCTTAATTAACCTTCTAACTCATATTTCACATAGCTGTATCACGCCAGACTCACCTACTTGTCTCTTAATTAAAAAGGTAAGGGAGGGGGGAGGGTATTATTTTTCCTTAACCTAACCTTCTTTTGTTTTGGTGTCCCACGTAATGGAGATGTACTCGCGGTTCGCTTTCTGTAATTCCGTGCAAGTTTTACGCAATTTGAGTAATGGTGACAAACGATAGAGCGGGTTGGAAGGATGGGAAGAAGAAAGTGTAATCAAGCAGAAAGGATGAAGATTGCAACGAGGAGTGACAATGAAAATGATTACCACCAAAGACAATGGCGGGGAAAATGAGTGGAAAATGTACGTTTGATTGGAGATAGGAAACGAGAAAGAGAATGAGAGAATGAGAGAGTGAGAGAAAGAGAGAGAGGTGGCATTTAAGCAATAGAGATGAAAGTTTACAATACAATAATAACTACATAAATATAACGTCTAATTCACGTGATTTTAAAGAAATATCAACAAGCAATAATATATATAAAAAAAAAATCAAAGAAAAATAATGCTTTTGTCCCACACTGAACTGAACTGTCGATGTGGTTTCCAGACTATTGGTGGATAAATATTTTGCACAATTTTCTGCCCCCCATAAATTAAAAAACCCTTTGGGGAGGGGGGCGGCGCACCCTCTGATGGTCGTGTTGGCTTGGCTCGCGTACGTACTAGAGTGCAAAAATACGTGTTATATATAATTCTTACCCCAAAAAATATTCCCAGCTAAAATAGAAAAAAAAAAATATATATATATATAAAGATAAATAAAACCGGATGGAAAAAGAAATGTAAAAATGCCTTGAATATTTGCAGTGGAGGAAAGTTTATTTTTATCTCCCTCAATTTTTTTTACCACCCAGTTTAAACCACAACACATGTTTTTAAATGCATGTAGTAGTATTTGAGAGAGAGAGAGAGAGAGAGAGAGAGAGAGAGAGAGAGAGAGAGAGAGAGAGAGAGAG
>JAXIVD010009466.1:0-5000 GCA_036785275.1 Cancer borealis | reverse complement strand
TTATCAATACCCAAAAAAACACACCCCACTTATCAATACCCCAAAAACACACCCCACTTATCAATTATCAATACCCCTAAAACACATCCCAATTATCAATACCCAAAAAAACACACCCCAATTATCAATACCCCAAAAACACACCCCACTTATCAATTATCAATACCCCTAAAACACATCCCAATTATCAATACCCAAAAAACACACCCTACTTATCAATACCCCAAAAACACACCCAATTATCAATACCCCAAAAACACACCTCACTTATCAATACCCAAAAAACACACCCAATTATCAATACCCCAAAAACACACCCAATTATCAATACCCAAAAAACACACCCCACTTATCAATACACCAAAAACACACCCAATTATCAATACCTCAAAAACACACCCAATTATCAATACCTCAAAAACACACCCAATTATCAATACCCCAAAAACACACCCAATTATCAATACCTCAAAAACACACCCAATTATCAATACCCCAAAAACACACCCACTTATCAATACCCCAAAAACACACCCCACTTATCAATACCCCAAAAACACACCCCCCTTATCAATACCCCAAAAACACACCCCACTTATCAATACCCCAAAAACACACCCAATTATCAATACCCAAAAAACACACCCCACTTATCAATACCCCAAAAACACACCCCACTTATCAATACACCAAAAACACACCCCACTTATCAATACCCCAAAAACACACCCCACTTATCAATACCCCTAAAACACACCCACTTATCAATACCCCAAAAACACACCTCACTTATCAATACCCCAAAAACACCCCCCACTTATCAATACCCCAAAAACACACCCCACTTATCAATACCCCAAAAACACACCCAATTATCAATACCCCAAAAACACACCTCACTTATCAATACCCCAAAAACACACCCCACTTATCAATACCCCAAAAACACACCCCACTTATCAATACCCCAAAAACACACCCACTTATCAATACCCCAAAAACACACCCAATTATCAATACCCCAAAAACACACCTCACTTATCAATACCCCAAAAACACACCTCACTTATCAATACCCCAAAAACACACCCAATTATCAATACCCCAAAAACACCCCCCACTTATCAATACACCAAAAACACACACAATTATCAATACCCCAAAAACACACCCAATTATCAATACCCCAAAAACACACCCCACTTATCAATACCCCAAAAACACACCCAATTATCAATACCCCAAAAACACACCCCACTTATCAATACCCCAAAAACACACCCCACTTATCAATACCCCAAAAACACACCCCAATTATCAATACCCCAAAAACACACCCCACTTATCAATACCCCAAAAACACACCCCACTTATCAATACCCCTAAAACACATCCCAATTATCAATACCCCAAAAACACCCCCCACTTATCAATACCCCAAAACACCCCCCCCTTATCAATACCCAAAAAAACACACCCCAATTATCAATACCCCCAAAACACCCCCCACTTATCAATACCCCTAAAACACATCCCAATTATCAATACCCCCAAAACACACCCCACTTATCAATACCCCAAAAACACACCCCACTTATCAATTATCAATACCCCTAAAACACATCCCAATTATCAATACCCAAAAAACACACCCTACTTATCAATACCCCAAAAACACACCCAATTATCAATACCCCAAAAACACACCCAATTATCAATACCTCAAAAACACACCCCACTTATCAATACACCAAAAACACACCCCACTTATCAATACCCCAAAAACACACCCCACTTATCAATACCCCAAAAACACACCCAATTATCAATACCCCAAAAACACACCCCACTTATCAATACACCAAAAACACACCCCAATTATCAATACACCAAAAACACACCCCACTTATCAATACCCCAAAAACACACCCCACTTATCAATACACCAAAAACACACCCCACTTATCAATACCCCAAAAACACACCCCACTTATCAATACCCCAAAAACACACCCCACTTATCAATACACCAAAAACACACCCCACTTATCAATACACCAAAAACACACCCCACTTATCAATACACCAAAAACACACCCCAATTATCAATACACCAAAAACACCCCCCAATTATCAATACCCCAAAAACACACCCAATTATCAATACCTCAAAAACACACCCCACTTATCAATACCCCAAAAACACACCCCAATTATCAATACCTCAAAAACACACCCCACTTATCAATACCCCAAAAACACACCCCACTTATCAATACCCCAAAAACACACCCCACTTATCAATACCCCAAAAACACACCCCACTTATCAATACCCCAAAAACACACCCAATTATCAATACCTCAAAAACACACCCCACTTATCAATACCCCAAAAACACACCCCACTTATCAATACCCCAAAAACACACCCCACTTATCAATACCCCAAAAACACCCCCCACTTATCAATACCCCAAAAACACACCCCACTTATCAATACCCCAAAAACACACCCCACTTATCAATACCCGAAAAACACACCCCACTTATCAATACCCCAAAAACACACCCCACTTATCAATACCCCCAAAACACACCCAATTATCAATACCCAAAAAACACACCCCACTTATCAATACCCCAAAAACACACCCAATTATCAATACCTCAAAAACACACCCAATTATCAATACCCCAAAAACACACCCCACTTATCAATACCCCAAAAACACACCCAATTATCAATACCCAAAAAACACACCCCACTTATCAATACCCCAAAAACACACCCCAATTATCAATACCTCAAAAACACCCCCCACTTATCAATACCCCAAAAACACCCCCCACTTATCAATACCCCAAAAACACCCCCCACTTATCAATACCCCAAAAACACACCCAATTATCAATACCCCAAAAACACACCCCACTTATCAATACCCCAAAAACACACCCCACTTATCAATACCCCAAAAACACACCCAATTATCAATACCCCCAAAACACACCCCACTTATCAATACCCCAAAAACACACCCCAATTATCAATACCCCAAAAACACACCCCACTTATCAATACCCCAAAAACACACCCAATTATCAATACCCCAAAAACACACCCCACTTATCAATACCCCAAAAACACACCCACTTATCAATACCCCAAAAACACACCCCACTTATCAATACCCAAAAACACACTCCACTTATCAATACCCCAAAAACACACCACACTTATCAATACCCCAAAAACACACCCCACTTATCAATACCCCAAAAACACACCCCACTTATCAATACCCCAAAAACACACCCTACTTATCAATACCCCAAAAACACACCCCACTTATCAATACCCCTAAAACACACCCCACTTATCAATACCCCAAAAACACACCCCACTTATCAATACCCCAAAAACACACCCCACTTATCAATACCCCAAAAACACACCCTACTTATCAATACCCCAAAAACACACCCCACTTATCAATACCCCAAAAACACCCCCCACTTATCAATACCTCAAAAACACACAAACTTATCAATACCCAAAAACACCCCCCACTTATCAATACCCCAAAAACACACCCCACTTATCAATACCCCAAAAACACACCCCACTTATCAATACCCCAAAAACACACCCCACTTATCAATACCCCAAAAACACACCCTACTTATCAATACCCCAAAAACACCCCCCACTTATCAATACACCAAAAACACCCCCCACTTATCAATACCCCAAAAACACACAAACTTATCAATACCCCAAAACACATCCCAATTATCGAAACCCAAAAAAAAACCCAGGCGCCACTATCATATATATATTTTTTTTCTATAATTTTATTTTTTTATTAATTTTTTATCCATATTTTTTTTGTATATTTCTTCGTTTTTTTTTTTTTTTTTTTTTTTTTTTTATCCGTTACTACCGAAAAGAAAATGACCCGACAACGAAAACAAACTATATAAAATGTGGTTTCCTTTTAATTTGTTTGGTTAATTTTCAGTTTACTTTCCTTTTCAGCTGTCTGGAACCCACTCACCTAACTAACTACCTAATTAACTACCTATCTAATTACCTACCTACCTACCTACTTAACAACTAATTAACTACCTACCTACCAGCTGAGCAAGTCGTAATCATCGAGTTTTTAATTTTTTTAAATCTATTTATTTCTCTTTCTATGTGGCGTATAGAAAGAGAGAGAGATAGATTCGCGCGCGGATGACGATAATAGGAAATTTCCGCTCGGCGCCTCACCTCGGCTTGTCACAGCCCAGACAAGTTCCCGGTCCGTGTTGGCGGCACGTTCAGTTCCGCTGCTCCTGCTGTTTCTGCCTCTGTCGCCTTCGCTTTCTTGCTTTGCTTTCCTTGGCCGAGACCTCCTCTGCTCCTGTAGTTTTGTAAGAGAAAGTATAGGTTGGAGAGGAAGAGAAGGAAAACCTGCAGGAAGATTTAGAAGAAGAAGAAGAAGAAGAAGAAGAGTGTGAAGAGGAGGAAGAAGATGAGTGTGAGGAGGACATCGTAATAGTTGCTGGTGATATCGAAAATACCGTTATTTTCGCTCATTGTGCTCTAAGATGAATCCAAAAATTCAATCAACAAGTTCCCATACCTAAATAAGACACGGTGAAAACCTAAGGTGCCCAAAATAGGCCCAGAATATTGAGGTAGTTTCATTCAGTAGTAAATCTGTAGATCCAACCTGTGTGTGGGTCCAACCTGTTGGTGCAAAAGTGTATGTGTTTAACTCCAACCACTGTTGTCTTTTGCCTCTTGTGTGTGTGTTGAAATTACCAAGTGTTGTCTCTATGCGTCCATAACATCTTAACTACAATATGTAGTGATGATATCCTATCTCCATCCTCCTCTGTTAGTGCGTAAATATATAAGTTTAGTCCTTATGCGTCTATAACATAAGAATTAAAATATACAGTAAATAATCACAAGTCACCTTCTTGGTCTTGATGCCCTTTTTCCAC
>JAXIVD010009465.1:0-10000 GCA_036785275.1 Cancer borealis | reverse complement strand
TTGGAAAGTGTAGTTTTTATAGATCCCTTGACCATAGGGCTGATGTAGTTATGAATCCCTTTACTTAATGGTTTAGTCATAAATCCTTCAAACATCCTCTTTCCCTCCTCTTTCTTCTTCCCTCCCGCAAGTATAATGTACTCATTGAACTTTTTGACTTGCTCTATTTTTATTTCCATTATTCCTGATACAGTCATGAGTACTCCCTATCCCCTATTTAGCCTGTTCTGTATTGGAGACATCGTCTCTTTCCCTTGTAAAAACTTTAAATGTCAATATTGACCTTGATGAGTGTACTTAAGACATTCTCCACGACCTGTTTTGTGTGGGGTAACTTTTTCAATATCTTAAGATGAGGTGTTGAGACACGTGCAGGCGTTGTGGGGATACTGAAACCAGTTGAGGAGAGAGACGACTACTACATAAGAAAAGTAGTTCCCCTGTGGAAGGGATGAAGGAACGGCGTATGGCTTTAGGAGAAGGTTTTAGTTAGGTATGATAGCTAACTTTGGAACAATGCTCAAGAAATGGCAGTGACTTCAGCAACAAGAGAGCGAGTGGTAGTAGTGCTAAACATCAAACTATTGACCATACACATACATCGGAGGCATTGAAAAGAATAAACTTTGCATTAGCAAAAACTTGTGTCGTGTGTGACATCCTCAATCGCCGGACGAGGTAGTAAGCGAGGTGTGAGATCAGATACGTAAGTATCCTCTTCCATCACAATCTTAAAGATGGAATTATGTAATTATTACTGAAATTAGAACGGCATTGTCGGTGCTTGTCTAGAGGTGGTGCAACGCGCCAAGTGGAGAACAGTCTTGCAAGCATCTATATGTACTAGATGCGTGATTTCTCTTCCCTTTTCCTTTTCCTTTTCCGGAGTTTTGTGTTTTAACTACGTATTGTGTGGAGAACAGATCTGCGTGAAGATATAGGCGTTTTTTCATACTGGTATAATTATTATCTTTATAATAATAATAATAATAATAATAATTATTATTATTATTATTATTATTATTACTTAAGCAATTTGTAATGGGAAAGTTTTGGAAGTCATGTGTGTGTGTGTGTGTGTGTGTGTGGATGTGTGTGTGTGTGTGTGTGTGTGTGTGTGTGTGTGTGTGTGTGTGTGTGTGTGTGTGTGTGCGTGCGTGCGTGCGTGCGTGTATGTGTGTGTGTGTGTGTGTGTGTGTGTGTGTGTGTGTGTGTGTGTGTGTGTGTGTGTTTGTTTGTTTGTTTGAACAGAAGCCTCCTCGTCTTTCTTGCTTAATAGATTTGTGTTTACGTTCGTCACATTTGCATTCAGTGTGTGTGTGTGTGTGTGTGTGTGTGCGCGTGCGCGCGAGAGCGTATGTGTATGGTGGTGGAGGCTCTTTCTTCTTTCAGGCGGGTTTTTTTTTTCCTTTCAATTTGAGTTAATTAAAAAGGTATTTCAACAATAATGTCTTGAAATAAGCCTTTGTTTCCCCTTCCCCATCCTCGCGTCCAGGTCTGTTGTACGGAGGTGTCGCGTCCCCTGCAATTTTTTATGTAGCTCCATCCCCATGTAGTAATGCTCTGCCCCCAACCCTTTTTTTTTTACCTCCCTTCCCTTACCCTCCCTTTCCCCTCGTGATATGTAGTGATCTTGTTGCCTACCACACCCACACACCCTGTATGATACAACTCACCACTCTCAGCCTCTTACTTACCTACTGTTTCCTCTTACGAACGTTCCGTTTATCTTGTTGCAGGTGGTACTGACCGGGGTGAGTGGCAAAGGTATTTGTGTATTTGCATTATTTTCCTTTTTTATTTTTTCACATCACAGTCATCATGTTTTCTTATCCTACTTGGTTTCTTGTATAAGAAGGTTTTGTGCTTCAGGAATATCGTGTTGAGCTTTACCTTATGTATTTTCGTAAGGATGTATTTGGTATGTATTTTTTTTAATGGTAAGAGGTGTATTATTGTAAAACTGGATTTAGTACAAATTTCTCTAGGTGAAGACTTGCAAGTTTATGGGTTTAGTCGGAAGAGTTTGTAATGAGTGAAAGATGCGTTTGCTATTCGCATCTGAAGGCAAAACTTGTAAATATATGGGTTATGTTTTGATATGAGAAAGCTGAAAAGTTTGTATGCTACAGCTTATAGGAGGGCGAAACGTGTAATTGCTTGGTTCTTGTGTAAAGGATAATTGTGGAATGCAAGATTAGTTTATTTTTTCACTCTTGGCGTCTATTTGCAAAAGTATCTAAAGAGTGTATTGTGCTTGTATTTATTTACTACAGGCATCTGAAGACAAAACTTAAGATGATACGGGCTTAGTGTCAAGAGAACCTGGAACTCGTAGGATAAGTTCAACCTCGCACAGTTGAAAGGAATCATCGTAGGCTTAGCGTGATTTGCATACTACAAACCTGAGCCAATTATTGTCTTTACGTGGGGAAACAAATCACTGTTTGAGTCTCATGTTAACGTTGCCACAGAGTCGGGCCTTGGATGTAAGAAGCATCATGTACGTGCAAAGGTTGTAACTTCTTCCTAAATACTATATTTTGAAAGCCGAAACTGTATATAGCTTTATTATTTAGTTACTCATAACGAGATCCTGATATGTGTGTGTGTCACGGTAACTACTTGGACTGAATGGCGTATACAGGGAAGACTTGAATTTTGAACCGAAGGGCCGTGGGACACGATAACGTCACCTGCTCCGCTGTATTAAGGAATACCACCTGTCTCCAAAGAGGCAAAAAATGTTAGTTAATAAGGTGCAGCTGATGAAAGATGTGCGTTTCCCTTATCTTCTCAGGATGGTATGTGGCTTTCGCACCGCTGAGGGTGACAACCATGGTTAAGACTCCGTGGGATCTGCTGCACTGGTTTTGCCTTGGATTAATTTTCTATTTTCCGGTTGCCGTTTCCATGACCATCAGTTGCTTGTTTCAGAAGGGGAGGGTGGCGGCGGGGCGTGGCCTGGCCGGGACGACGCGCGTCAACTGGGGCATTGCTGCAGCCTCCCTCATCACTTTGCATTGATCTCAAGTGTTGGGGCTGTGCTCCCCCAGTATGCCCAACCCAAACCACTACAGTAAAAACTTGTTCGAGTGAGGACACAAACCCAGCTTAGCAGATTTGTGTTCTCCCTGTTCGAGCTATGAATTCTCACGGACCTCCAACTTGAGCTATGGCGATGGCCGCAGGATACTACCGTCTGTTTAGCGCGTCACCTGCCCCACGCACGCCCTCCTCTGCTGCACGAGAGGAGTATCATTGTCCTAATGTTCAAACTGCATATCACACTTCAGTAAAAAAAAAAAAAGTTAAGCTACGAGGTATGCAGAGTCACGTAACATCTCGTTCCTTGGAAATCTCATTTTTGAATAAAAGTAAAATACGTTACATTAGTTTTCATTGAAAAACAGATAGATACTAATGAGTCAAAATATTATCATTCACAACGAAATTATCTAAATACTGTAGCATAATGAACGAATAAGCTAGTTTATAAAACGTAACAAACCAGTCTTATGCTGAGTACTTTATTAATTTATTTCAAATTCTTTTCAAACTATTCACGTTGGTGGTCGGTGGTTGAGAGCGAAACTTTTATCCTCATGCCCGGTCTTTATGCCTCAAGGCCAGGTGACCGGTGCAGGTGTCTCCGAGCCGCGGGTCTACTATGCACCCAGCGTTCTGTTGAGGAATTTTTTGGAGTGGATTTATACGAGTTGATTTAGATATTAGGATAAGCTGAGTACTTGCAGCAAATGTACCACGATATCACAACAGCGCTGGTGTATACCTTAGTCCTCGTCATGAGCAGTGCCTGAGACCGTCGCGTGGTAATGGGTATGAGGTTAACTCCAACATATCAGCGAGGGAGGAAGAGCGGAGAGGAGCTTGAGAGCCACTGGACTAGGCCCAGAGGTGCCTCGTGGTTGGTGGTGGCAAACACCACGTGGAGACACTGATCGATCGGTGCCAGACAAACCACACGAGACGGAACAACCTCACAGTTCATAAACGATTAGTTTCTTCCTTTTCCTGCGTCCCTCAAACACATATCACCGCAGCTTTTGTTGCCTTCATTTTTTTTCTGTTCTCAAATTTAGCCACACCTTTAGTCCTCTTATCAAGCCTTTATAGCTGTGGTCGCGGTCTGGCCGGTGTCGCGTGAGAGTATTCAGAACACTCCTACACAGGCATAGCTGATATTTACCCCAAACGATTTTGTTCACCAACTCGTGCACAGAACAAAACTTAAGATTCCTTCCTGCGGCGCTTAATACCATGTTGCATTTTTTGGCTTATCAGCTGTGACATGTAGAGGGGTAGGAAAGGAGAGGGCGTAGACGGCGTACACCATGCTGGACAACTTTCCAAAATGTAGCCGTCCTTGGTCCGGTAGGGCAGTGATGTTGAGAAGGTGGTGGCTATCCCTGGCGTGCTTGGTCACCATTATACACCGGAGGCGGGGGATGGGGTGTTGAGGAAAAGGGGTAAGAGAGCTAGGGACGCAGCAGGGGGGAAAGGAAGAGGAAGGGGCCATGTTGCATTATTATGACGGGCAGGAGTCGTGCCCATAGCGAGTACTAGGATGAGGGCGGGAGACACTTGCAGAGGTACTGGTCCTGCTGGGTACAGGGTACCTCGATAACTGCTACCAACCCACACCTCTCAAAACTTGCTTTTTTTTCACACGCACTGGGACGTTTTCGGAGTCTTTTAGGATCGGCGTCTCTGTCAAATGGCAGTAGTAAGGTGGCGGCAGTACGGGGACCAGTTTTTTCGGCGCGACGCAGGGGCGGGAGCGAGCGTGTATGTAAGCCAGGGTTGGCAGTTCTGGGTTCCTATGGTTGTATCTTGGACTACAGCCAAAAGGGATGCGCGAGGATCATATTTCTTCTCCATGATTATGTTCGCATCGCGCAGTAACTCCCACTGCAGGATTCTACTTCGGCTGTCTGGAACCCCTTCCCCCGGAGGGTGGTGGCGGGTAAAATATTTGGATTTCATATATATACATATATATATATATATATATATATATATATATATATATATATATATATATATATATATATACACACACACACACACACACACACACACACACACACACACACACACACACACACACACACACACACACACACATACACACACACACACACACACACACACACACACACACACACACACACACACACACACACACCGCTCCGTGGTCCAGTGATAACGACTCTCACCTGTTACCCGCAAGGCGTGGGTTCGAACCTTGTTCAGGTTGCTGAGGGTTTTTCACTGACAGGGGGGGATCACTGTCCCCCTTGAGCAAGGTAATGGGGTGTGTGATGTATGGGAGGTCTCGGCCTTATCCATAGATTCGTCTCTATGAACTCTGAGCTATTTCGGGGAGGGTAATGGCTGACGATCACGAGTCCAGCACGTGACCCTCAGACCATAGTGAATTACACACACACACACACACACACACACACACACACACACACACACACACACACACACACACACACACACACACACACACACACAACACACACACACACACACACACACACACACACACACACACACACACACACACACACACATAGGTATGTATTTGCTATGCCTATGTAACACCTTTTAACTAGACAAAAAAATCATGTTGCCAAGATAGTACGAGCGTCCGGAATTTAGATTACAGAGTAGCTCTCTGAGGCAGCTCTAATCCGTTCTTTTTGGCTCCGCCGCCAAGGCGAGCCTCGCGGGGCCGGCGGCTGGGGACTGGCGGCTTTCTGACTCACGCCAGGGATCCAGTGGTCCGCGTGGCTGGTGTTGGGCTCGTGCAGGGTTTAAGGATGCCTTGGTGAGTCTCTAGTTCCTGGGTCTTTCTGGTTTGGATTGGAAAGAATTGCCAATTCGCCTTTGTAGTCTCGATCTTGGCCTAGACTGTAGGCAATATGTTTGTTTGATCTTAACCGACACGGTGATCTTGCGTGGGGCAATTCTTCTTCGTCTCATCCCTGTAATCGTGGGTGGTCTAGAGAATCTCACCTGATCCTGTGACCCCAGCTTAAGTCTTCTTACCTTCAGTCAGTCAGCTGTATAGTTTCGGTTTATCTGTGTGGGTATCTCGTTCCTCCCCAGGGCAGTAAATGTCTCCCAGAGTAGCGAAATGATTGGTAATACATGTTTCCCTTTACGTGATAGATGTAGTTTTGGGATATGTCTGTCACTGCCAACTGACGTCCGTCAAGAACACATCCTGAATATGTTTCCAGACGCCATTTGTCGGTTGTTGTCTTCGGTGGTATTTCCTTGAGAAATTGGATATTATTGCTCCTGACTGATGCTTACTTTATTCGCATTAACTCACTCACTTCTGATCGATATTTGGTAATGTGTTTTGCTGGTGTACTTTGGATACAGCGTTTTTCGAACTTTGGCAACGTAAAATAGAGAGAGAGAGAGAGAGAGAGAGAGAGAGAGAGAGAGAGAGAGAGAGGAGAGAGAGAGAGAGAGAGAGAGAGAGAGAGAGAGAGAGAGAGAGAGATCTGATCTAGAGTTGTTTAAGGAAACCACATACACACAAACGATTTGGGGAAGGACTCAGGCCACCCCACGACATCCCCTTCGGTGTCAGGTTTCCATTGGATGTGATAGACGTGAAAGGTGTCAACCCAATGTTTGTACACAGTCACTCACACGGTCACTCTATTATGATGTTGCGATTTGTGTACGTATCAGGAATCTTAGTTAGTCCATCCTATTCATGGTATCCCGGTGGAACTCTAAATTAATCAAAGTATTAGACACGAGGGGATCACATACATACTTTAATAAATTCACGTAGAAGCACCAGCTAAAAAGGAAAGCAAATTGTGGTGAGCTCGAAAGTCACCTCCCGGTTGTCTACGGTATGCCAGACGACTGAAACAAACTAAGATGAGACAATCAACACCGTATATGGCCTTCAATAATTTTCCTCAGTTAAAAGATTAGAAGAACAGCTGCAACATATCATCAGCTGGCATTTTATTTAAGAGTTAAACAAGAACCACTAAGCTTAAAAGTTTTTTTAAAGTTTATTTTAGATAAATGGAAGGAGCAATGTATTATACGGAGCAAAAATGGAAGAACACAAGACTTCTTTGAAATACTTTGATATTTTATTGGTACTTTGGATGGACGTAGAAACAAGATGGCTCACTCATGCAGTTGGTCCTGAAGAAACGAGCAACAGAGAACCTACATTAAGGGTGAAGCCAACACACTATTAGTTTCAGAGTCTGAGCCGAAGCCTTTGGAAAGCTACGAAGCCGAAGCCAAATCGGGTAATTGGAGACAAGTTTGATGTCAAAGTTATATAGAGCCACACACACTTAAAAAATCGAAGTGGAAGCTAAGTGGTTTCCCCGAGAGAGAGAGAGAGAGAGAGGAGAGAGAGAGAGAGAGAGAGAGAGAGAGAGAGAGAGAGAGAGAGAGAGAGAGAGAGAGAGAGAGAGAGAGAGAGAGATCACTTCATAAGTGTACCCAACAACATGTGATAGATGGATAATTTATTGAGAGACGCAGTCCTATCCTGTGTGATATGAAGGCCGCCATGTACTCGATCTTACAATATAGTATCACTTTCATGACGCACAAAGGTGACAGAGGGCGAGCGTGGCTGGTCATGGATGCGGGGAGACTAAAAGGGAGATCACAGGTGGTGTATATATATCCTTTACCCGTCTAATCTTGGGTAAAACTTCCTTGGACTTGTCTGGTATAATTACATCACGTTCATGGACAAAACTGTCTTCGATAGGGATTGAAAACTTGCCTAGACATTGTGTGTAGACAATAGTTATTCCGTCTTGTACTGGGCTAAGTGTATCATTATGACCATTTTTCATGGTTGTATCTACGTGTGATCTTGTATTTTCAAGATATTGCATTTGAATGAAGTCAGATATCATATATAAAGGTATTTAGTTCAGAGGGAATTATTGCCCGGCATCTAGGATATATATATGATTTAACTCATGCAGAGCTTTCCCACGCTTCGGACGTCGTCTGTTTACTTACACGGTGTTGTGTCAAAGCAAATTGAAGCAGTGTTGTTATTGTCCAATCCTCGCCCGTATAATAGTGCCTCAAGGGTGGAGTAGCTTCCCGCTTCTTTCCATATCAAGTTTCATCTTATTTTCATCCTGTCAGATTGTCGTCGTCCCTCTCATATAGCCACGTATCACGACCCTTGTACCAACAAGGCTTTATGTCACTTGTTATAATAATATAACGCTTTGCAGAACTTTCCTATACTTGCGTTCGTCGCCACTTCGGCATTATAAAAATCTAAGGTTCTGCTTCATGTACATTCATTTGCATATTTCTCCTTCATTTGAAGTGCGGTCGTGAGGGCTTATGCTTATGTTTTGTTTTCGTGTTCCATCCACTTGTTATCATTCTCTCGCTTCCTCCTCATTCTTATTCTCATTATCAGAGCATTGTTTGTGTTCAGATACTGAGTGATGGAGGTGGCAGCGGTGGCCCGGACTGTCGGTACTCTCCTCAGAACCCAAGGAGGCAGGTTTGTGAGGGTGATGACGCGACACCTGTTACCAGGGAGGGTGGCGGTGATGGATGGAAGTGAAGATGGTGCTAGTGGTGGTGGTGGTGATGGAAATGATGAGGCTTATGAAGGGTAGGTGTTAGTGGTGCTGAAGGATAAGATGAGATGGAGGGTGGTGAAAGATGTTGATGGTGGTGAAGGTGATGAAGGACGGTGTTGTGAGGATGAAGAATTTAAAAAGTGGTGGTTAATGGTAAAGAATAAAGGTGGTGTTGATGCATATGTTGATGGTGGGCAAGGACGAAAGGGAACGAAGGAGAAAATGATAGTGCTAGTAGAGGTGAAGGACAGGAGGGAAGGTGGTCAAGGAATATGATGAAGGACAAACGGAAAGGTGGCTGGGAAGAGGGTAGTGGCGGCGGTGGTGGTTGTGGTGATGAAGACGAAAAGAAAGTAGTGGTGGTGGTAGTGGCAGCAGCAGTACATACGTGGCAAGGGGTTGAGTTCTAGTAATCATGTCCAGCGAGCTGTAAGGAAGACTAACTCACTCTCTCATTCACCGGGGACTCTGCACTAAAGCATCATTTATGGTCTACTTTCCGCCACATTGCACAGCCAGAGAGGAGGAAATCGGATGCAGCAAAGGTGGGAATGGATCGAATCCGAGGTTTTGAGGTTCGTCGACCAGGTGTGCGCGTCCTGCACTGCTAACACCGACTCGTCCTTTCCACACCCACCCCTTGCACTCTTTGGCCGCGCGAAGACATAAATTTGCATTTTCTCAGAAAGTTCTTTTTGTGCTAGTTTTAATTCCCAGCAAACATTGATAGAGATGTGAATGGATTAAAAAAAAGGGCTTTATACAGCGTATCATCGGTTTGGATCTAATTGATACTAGGTAAAAAGATGAAACTATGATTAAAAGCAAAAAAAAACTTATGAAACGAGCGTCAGGGTGGGCACCCTAGTAATTAGTTTGAGGTGTTGGCAGCTGCAAGTGGTGGGTCTCCCAGCCACCCACTCATCCTAACACACACACACACACACCACACACACACACACACACACACACACACACACACACACACTGCAGGAAAGGTGATTGTGATATTTTCTTCAATCGCTTGTAAAAACCTCCAGTGGTCGTCTTCATAACTCCTCGGTTCTGTTGGCCATTAACGAAAGCCGTAGGA
Source organism: Cancer borealis (assembly GCA_036785275.1). NCBI lineage: Eukaryota > Metazoa > Arthropoda > Malacostraca > Decapoda > Cancridae > Cancer > Cancer borealis. The sequence goes on along the minus strand of JAXIVD010009465.1, from coordinate 253 downwards.
GGAGTAACAACATGAGGAAGAAGCGGACGGAAGGGAAAAAGAATCCTACATGGTGATGTCTCTCACTTGGGAAGTGTGACAGAAGGGAAGGAGAGAAGAAGGGAAGGAAGGGTAAGGAAAGGGGGATTAAGATATGGGAAAAAATGAGGCATTTGGGTATGCGGGTAATGGGGCCAGTGTATAGGGAGGGGCAGGCGTGAACCACCTTGCCAGTTACCAGTCACCTGCCGCAGGCGAACCTCACTGCCCCTAC
>JAXIVD010009464.1:0-15363 GCA_036785275.1 Cancer borealis | reverse complement strand
ATATGATATACATATATATATATATATATATATATATATATATATATATATATATATATATATATATATATATATATATATATATATATATATATATATTTATATATATATATATATATATATATATATATATATATATATAACACTATATGATATATATATATATATATATATATATATATATATATATATATATATATATATATATATATATATATATATATATATATATACTATATGATCAGAAGGTAACATGAATAATTGGCGATCTACCGACATCCGCATAGGCGGGTTTTTTCTTTTCTCAAGACTACTGTGTACTTTTTTTCTTTTTTTATATATAGTATATCATAGAAGCTCTACAAGGAAGGGTATATAAGTCAGTTTCAGAGATGATAAGTTTAGTAGATGCTCAGTATAGATGATAAACGAGCAAGATTTACTGATAATCCTTGCGAAGTAGGCGTGAGTATATATTTACTTTTCATAGTGTAAAGAATAAAGGAAGACAATTTTGTCAGTTTTTTCACTCAATCTTGTAAGTTCATTTCATGCTGTATCCGTTCAAACAAATTAATAATTACTAATCACATGATATATTGAGGAATCAAGGCAAAAATGAAAACTTTAACGCACGACTCTCCCTTAAACTTTCCCAATGTTTTGGGTTGAATTGTATACTCCGCCCACCAGATAGGCTCCGCCCACTCGGCTTCACTTCCCGCTGTAGAGCGGTATGGGACGGGGCCGCTACTCTTATACTTCCTCCAAGGCTCTTGTGGCATTGCTCGTCCCCCTCCCCCCATCCCACCCTTCTCCCCCCCCGCTTTCCTTCCCGCTTGCCTCCATCTCCCACACCCCAGCTTTCTCTCTCTCTCTCTCTCTCTCTCTCTCTCTCTCTCTCTCTCTCTCTCTCTCTCTCTCTCTCTCTGCCTTCCTCTCCCCCCAATAGGTTAGGTTAGGTTAGGTAATCGAACTTCCCCTCTCATAGGTAAAGTTAGGTTAGGTAACGAAGCCTAACCTAACCTCCCCTCAATAGGTTAGGTTAGGTAACCTACCGTAACTAATGGGAGGGCGGAAGGAAGGCAGTGAAAGAAAGAAAGAAAGAGAGAGAGAGAGAGAGAGAGAGAGAGAGAGAGAGAGAGAGAGAGAGAGAGAGAGAGAGAGAGAGAGAGAGAGAGAAAGAAAGAGAGAGAGAGAGAGCGGGAGAGAAAGTGGGGGTGGGGGAGATGGAGGTGAGATCGTCATTTGGAGGGAAGCAGAGAGGGAGGGATGGAAAAGGAGAGAGAAAAGAGAGGTGGGAGTGAGAGTAAGGTAGCGAGGGAGAGAATAAGGGGGGGATTGGGAGGAAGGAAGGAAGGAGGAAGTGAAAGCAGGAGAGAAAGGTGAGGGGGAGGGTATTAGCAGGAGCATGGAGGCAAGCGGGAGAGAAGGAGGGGCGAGCGTAGCCACCCAATCACGAGACAGATTCATGGCTACGTCACTGACGAGGGCGGGGCGGATGAAAATGTGGTGTAGATTTCGAAAATATGCCCCCGGGCCCAGCCAGACGCTGCGGGGTGTTCATACCTCCCTAACAAACTAATTTAACAACTCTCCATTCCCCGCCTGAAACTGTTGTCTGCGAGGAACTAATTCAACATTCCTCCGTCTACCACTTTAATTTTTTTTTTACTATATTTGAAGCACAACAGTTCCTCAGCCACGCGTTCCTCACCCTTCCCAAGATTTTTGTGTTTGTTGGCCGCAAGTTGGAAGCCGCCGTCCACTAGCCTTGTTGTTACATCACGTCCTAGTTGCGCCTTTACATTGCCCTTCCTCCCTTTTCCCTACGATGCCATGCACACAGACACTGATCCTTTCACTGTATTTTTTTTCGTCATCACTGTGTCGCCACTAATTCCTCTGATGTTGACGCTGGCAGCCATGAGGAAAACTGATACAGACTCCTTACTCACGCACACTGTTGATGTTTGGTGAGGTTAGACTTATTGTTTGGTGCCAGTACAAAATATTATTCCTCGTTTTCCCTAAGCCTCATGCCTTAGAAGGTATATAAGAAGATTCTCCTCAACATAAGTCCCGTACCGTCTTGCACATCTCGCCCTCTTGCTGCTATTTCCAACAAGTATTTTTTGGACTCTGTAGTTTAGAGTTCAAAATCTCGTCTGCTAATCATGAGTCTGTGCATAAAGTGTATAAACGCCCCCACGCACCGAGCCGCCTTAACATGCATCAAAGCAGAGGAAGGTGTACAAGTGGGCTGCATGACAGTAGTTTAGTCACCTGCCTCTGTTTGGTAGGCAGCTTGCAGCCTGCCTCTCTATTAGGTAATTTTTCTTTTCTTCTAGTTTTTGTATACACCAAGGCTGGCAGGGGTGGTGCAGGGAACAGGACCTGCTGCACCATTCTAGTTACTCTCTCACCTTCTTCTTCTTTTGTGTACATGTCGAGGATGATAGTTTTGTTTGCGTCGTTAATTTAACTATTTTTGGTTCCTATACGTATAATCTCTCTCTCTCTCTCTCTCTCTCTCTCTCTGTCTCTCTCTCTCTCTCTCTCTCTCTCTCTCTCTCTCTCTCTCTCTCTCTCTTTCTTTTCTCTCTATATATCTGTTTATCAATATATTTGTTTATTTATCTGTGTCCACTTATATTGAATGGCTGTGAGACATAAGACATAAGAACATGGAGGTCAAGAAAGTACATAAATGTGCTAGAAATAAAATGGAAAGTGGATTATGTAGGAAGAAAGAATTATGTTTTATATTAATTTTTAATTCGAATTTTCGATTTTATTTTTGTAAAAAGAACTTGATATATATGAAAGAAATATTTTACATAATCGTCATCGTCATCCTCATCATTATCAACATTATCATCATCATTATCATCATCATCATCATCATCATCATCATCATCATCACCATCATCTCTTTCTTCTTCTTCTCCTCCTCTTCTTCTTCCTCCTCCTCCTCTTCCTCCTCTTTTTCCTCCTCCTCTTCCTTCCCTCCTCCTCTTCCTGCCGCCGTGTTATGAGTTCTGTCACCTTGCATATATTTCATAGTTCTGTCACATTCATCTTTGTTTTTCTAATCATAAATATTCCTTTCATGTCCTAAGAATACTGTTTCTGTCTTACGGGATTCTTGTAATTTTTCCCAAATTTTCTCTTCATGTTTCCTGGAATCTATAATTTTACTTTCAATATCCACACTCTTCATCATTTTTTATATCTCCTTTTTGTCTAGCACACCTTTCTTGGACCTTATAAAATTAAGAAATATGTTAGGTTATATTATTTTCATTTTTCTTCGTCCTGTCTCCAAATATTCTCAAATTCTGACGCATTGAATTTGAATTGTCTCTTTCCTCTTCTTATATTTCATGACCTTTCTCCATCCTTGACCTTCTGTAGAGTTCATTAAGGTAATTATAAGATAGTCTTTAATGTTCTATTGCATATTAAGTTAATTTTCATAACTTTCTCTCCTCCTGTTGTTCGTATTTATGTTTATTTATCTATTTATTTATTCATTTTAGTTGTACTTTTACTTCTTCATCTTCATCTTAATTATCTATTTATCATTATTACATATTGTTTTTTATTGTTTTTTTCCTCTTTTTTCTTCTATTTTTCTCTTCCTCCTCTTCCTCCTCTTCTTCCTCCTCCTCCTCCTCCTCCTCCTCCTCCTCTTCCTCGACTTCCCTATATCCCGGGCATGGCATCGCAGATAATCCCAGAATTTAATTTCCCGTTGTAAGAAAGACGAGCGATGAACCAACTCAATTTTTCTCTTGTATAATTTGTTTTCTACTTGTAAGATTCTGTTAGTCTTCACGCGGCTCCAATATTTCTTGTTCTGTTATGTTAACGGATAAAAAAAAAACAGGTATTATTTTACACGAGAATATGAATGGCAGACGAGCAAAATAGTGGAAACAAATAGCTAAAAACAGCACTCTTGATTTATTATTTGGGCTTCAAAATGCCTCTTAGAAATTCGAACGGAAACGTTTTAATTAAGAAAGTTTGAAAAGGAACTGCTTGGAACTGCTGACGAAGGCTGAGGGTGCGTAGAGGCAGTGAGTCTGTGTGCTGCATTGCCGGTGGGAAGAGGAAGCAGATCCAGCAAGAAGGAGTGATTAGCAAGACGTGCCTCAAGGTAGCAAAGACAGACCACAACCTGAAAGGAAAGAAACATTTTTTAAAGCCGCAGAAAGAAAGCCGAAGGAAGGGAATGTATGTAAGGCAGAAACATCAATGTGTTTATTATTATTTTAACAACACGATGCTGACAGTAGGATACTTTGCGTTATTTTCAGCTCATTACTTTGTAATTTTTTGCAGTTTGGTAACGATTTCCTAAGAAATTAATCCAAGGGAGCATGGATAGTAATGTTATAAATTTCCAGAATACTTTTATAAATGTATAAATGATCACGTATTTCAAAGTGTTCAAGGCTGGGTATCACTGCGACTCAAACTTATGCTGTTGAATTCTTCATCGTATTTTTCCATCAGTGGTCCTTCGAGAGAGAATTTTAGAGTAGGTGTTGGCGCCCACTTCCAAAGAATTTAATCATATTACTTTTTTTCAATTAAGACTCTTCAAACGAGGTAATTACCATTGACGTATGTGCTGTGTAGGACGATGCAGGCCAGGCTCTTACACCCTCGCTCATTGTTTATTAATATATATATATATATATATATATATATATATATATATATATATATATATATATATATATATATATATATATATATATATATATATATATATATATATATATATATATTATATATATATATATATATATATATATATATATATATATATATATATATATATATATATATATATTGTTACCGTAACAATATATATATATATATATATATATATATATATATATATATATATATATATATATATATATATATATATATATTGTTACCGTAACAATATATATATATATATATATATATATATATATATATATATATATATATATATATATATATATATATATATATATATATATATATATATTGTTACGGTCACACCGTAACGGACACGGTTCTTATGCCCTAGTGCCGGGTGTCCACTTATGAACAACCCAGTCACAACCACGTTACGGGCGTGTACGAACTGTAGTGCTGATGTTTATACGTCCTTTTAACCCACCAAAGGACAAGGAAAGTCGACTATCCCGTAGGACTAGTCACTCCGAGGGCCACACGCCGGTGGCTGGACAATAGGCTTTAAACAAGAAGTGCCTGGTTAAGGAACCTATGCACTCTTAGCCCCCAAAAACAGCACCTACAGCCACCCCGTTAACGTTAAGAGGTCGCCAGTTCTTTTAACCCTCCAAAGAACAAGGAATCTCCCAGTAGTAACCACCTTCTCCTCCTTACATTCTAAAGAGACTTACAGTGAGCACAAGATTACAGTGCCTAGACAAGGAGCTATCGCTCCAACCAGAATACCGCCCACAAGGTGTCTTTCCACCCACTTCTGGTTGAATAATAACTCCTCTCGACTCCAATAACACCCTGCAAAGTAGCCTCCCACGAGGGGACTCCGTACAGTGCGTTATTTGAGTCGCAATTAATCAACACTGAGACGGGATTACTCCTCGTCTGTGTTCTCAAACAAGAGGCCCCTGATGACAGGCTCTCTCACAATGAGGACAACGAAGACAACGCCGAAAAAAGCAAACAACGCCGACAAAGCGGACAACGCAGACAAACGCAGAAAACGCCGACAAAACGCAGACAACGCAGACAACGCCGACAACGCAGACAACGCCGACACTACTTTCCCGAGACTGAACAGTCTGACAAAACTCTAGGTGGAGCTCACTGCTAGCTAGGTGTTAATGATACTGTCACCACACTCGTCTCTGTGCTCTGGCTTGTAACCGTTTCCTCTACAGACAGGGCCCTGCTGTCTAGCTACACAAATATACCCGACCGACCGACCGACCGACCGACCGACCGACCGACCGACCGACCGACCGACCGACCGACCGACCGACCGACCGACCGACCGACCGACCGACCGACCGACCGACCGACCGACCGACCGACCGACCGACCGACCGACCGACCGACCGACCGACCGACCGACCGACCGACCGACCGACCGACCGACCGACCGACCGACCGACCGACCGACCGACCGACCGACCGACCGACCGACCGACCGACCGACCGACCGACCGACCGACCGACCGACCGACCGACCGACCGACCGACCGACCGACCGACCGACCGACCGACCGACCGACCGACCGACCGACCGACCGACCGACCGACCGACCGACCGACCGACCGACCGACCGACCGACCGACCGACCGACCGACCGACCGACCGACCGACCGACCGACCGACCGACCGACCGACCGACCGACCGACCGACCGACCGACCGACCGACCGACCGACCGACCGACCGACCGACCGACCGACCGACCGACCGACCGACCGACCGACCGACCGACCGACCGACCGACCGACCGACCGACCGACCGACCGACCGACCGACCGACCGACCGACCGACCGACCGACCGACCGACCGACCGACCGACCGACCGACCGACCGACCGACCGACCGACCGACCGACCGACCGACCGACCGACCGACCGACCGACCGACCGACCGACCGACCGACCGACCGACCGACCGACCGACCGACCGACCGACCGACCGACCGACCGACCGACCGACCGACCGACCGACCGACCGACCGACCGACCGACCGACCGACCGACCGACCGACCGACCGACCGACCGACCGACCGACCGACCGACCGACCGACCGACCGACCGACCGACCGACCGACCGACCGACCGACCGACCGACCGACCGACCGACCGACCGACCGACCGACCGACCGACCGACCGACCGACCGACCGACCGACCGACCGACCGACCGACCGACCGACCGACCGACCGACCGACCGACCGACCGACCGACCGACCGACCGACCGACCGACCGACCGACCGACCGACCGACCGACCGACCGACCGACCGACCGACCGACCGACCGACCGACCGACCGACCGACCGACCGACCGACCGACCGACCGACCGACCGACCGACCGACCGACCGACCGACCGACCGACCGACCGACCGACCGACCGACCGACCGACCGACCGACCGACCGACCGACCGACCGACCGACCGACCGACCGACCGACCGACCGACCGACCGACCGACCGACCGACCGACCGACCGACCGACCGACCGACCGACCGACCGACCGACCGACCGACCGACCGACCGACCGACCGACCGACCGACCGACCGACCGACCGACCGACCGACCGACCGACCGACCGACCGACCGACCGACCGACCGACCGACCGACCGACCGACCGACCGACCGACCGACCGACCGACCGACCGACCGACCGACCGACCGACCGACCGACCGACCGACCGACCGACCGACCGACCGACCGACCGACCGACCGACCGACCGACCGACCGACCGACCGACCGACCGACCGACCGACCGACCGACCGACCGACCGACCGACCGACCGACCGACCGACCGACCGACCGACCGACCGACCGACCGACCGACCGACCGACCGACCGACCGACCGACCGACCGACCGACCGACCGACCGACCGACCGACCGACCGACCGACCGACCGACCGACCGACCGACCGACCGACCGACCGACCGACCGACCGACCGACCGACCGACCGACCGACCGACCGACCGACCGACCGACCGACCGACCGACCGACCGACCGACCGACCGACCGACCGACCGACCGACCGACCGACCGACCGACCGACCGACCGACCGACCGACCGACCGACCGACCGACCGACCGACCGACCGACCGACCGACCGACCGACCGACCGACCGACCGACCGACCGACCGACCGACCGACCGACCGACCGACCGACCGACCGACCGACCGACCGACCGACCGACCGACCGACCGACCGACCGACCGACCGACCGACCGACCGACCGACCGACCGACCGACCGACCGACCGACCGACCGACCGACCGACCGACCGACCGACCGACCGACCGACCGACCGACCGACCGACCGACCGACCGACCGACCGACCGACCGACCGACCGACCGACCGACCGACCGACCGACCGACCGACTTTTTTTGACGGGTGCAGCAGTAAGTGATTTATATTATTGTCTCTCGTTAAGGGGAAGTTTCTAGTTACTGGTGATGCTTGTTACGTCTCCCCTGCACGTCCCTAGCATCGAACACACGCTAGCGAACATTACGTCAAAGGATATGATGAGTAATTAGTTAGCTGACGGCAAGGTTGGAAGGTTGGAGTTGCTGGATTTTTTCTCACCAGATCATGCAGGATAGGGATTTCACAGGTAGGTCCATAATTAATTAGATCACGTCCAAGGAAGAGGGATTTATGAGTGCTAAAAGTGTATTTTTATTTATCACTTGATCTATTGTATTCATCTTGTATTTATTATCACCACGTACGTTATGTTTACAGATATGGTAAGTATACGTATGGTTAATTAGATCATGTCCAGGTAAGAAGGTTATAGAGCTGGCTGGGCGTTTTGCCTTACCTGACCTTCACGTCTGTGGCATCGCTCATCACAACGCACATCATTTTAAAAGGTATGCTCATTGGATATCAGGATCAGGCCTCGTTATGATAGGTTAACATTTCCCTTTCACCGCCACCACCACCACCACCACCACCACCACCGCCACCACCACACTGTACTAACCACACACATCCCTAATTGTAATCAACCACCATTATGGTTTTTTTAATGTACCTTTTCATTACCAGTGTTTATGAAAAAGATATCAAACGTTCCTCCCACAAAAGAAGGTGAGGGTGGTGGGTGGGGTGGGTCGGGTGGGTGTGGTGGGAGGGGTCGGCGTGGTGGGCGGGGTGGGCGGGTGGTAATATCCTGCACTGACCGATGCGATGGCTGTTTTGTTTTATATTCCAATACTATATCATTATTTTCTGTGGAAAGTCCTGTCCAATTAAGCCATCAAGGATCCATAATTAACTCCATGCTACTCGGAAAGAAGTAATATTCTTTATTAAACAATTATAAACAATCAACGGCTGGAGGACGGATAATTAGATACAAGTATTTACCTGTGTCGCTGTTTCAAGTGTAGGGAATGGCGAATAGCATGTCATCATCCTCATTATCATCATCATCATCATCATCATCATCATCATCATTGTCATTATCATCATCATTGCCATCACACCACCACCATCAACACCAACACCACCACCATCATCATAATCGTAACGGTGTTGTATGACACTATCATTTTGACCTGCATATCACACTAATTATATACTGCATTATAGGGTCACATTACACCTTGAATAATGTGCATTATTTACCATTATATTACTGCTCTATATTGCATTAGTACAGTGTGTGTGTGTGTGTGTGTGTGTGTGTGTGTGTGTGTGTGTGTGTGTGTGTGTGTGTGTGTGTGTGTGTGTGTGTGTGTGTGTGTGTGTGTGTGTATATGTATGTGTATGTGTGTGTGTGTGTGTGTGTGTGTGTGTGTGTGTGTGTGTGTGTGTGTGTGTGTGTGTGTGTGTGTGTGTGTGTGTGATAGGTTGACCTGACCTTTATCAAGTCACGTCCTTAGTTGCCTTGCGCTTTAAGGTATCTAGAACACATCAAAAACTCTTCGACCACATGCATCGCCAGTCTGACCGGTTCTGAGTCTGTCTGTTTACGTCAATGAATATTTACACCTGTCTCTAGACCTCCACCTATGTACGTAGGAGTGTATAATATAATTAGTTATATATGAGACTGACAAACCACTGCTTTTTATGAGCTACATACACACATCCACCTACACCTACACACACACACACACACACACACACACACACACACACACACACACACACACACACACACACACACACACACACACACACACAGACACACACACACACACACACACACACACACACACACACACACACACACACACACACACACACAGCAAGATGGCATTGTGTGTACGTGTTAAATACTGATATTTATATATAGTTTTGGTCACTTCAAATTTTATACCAATCCATAAGGACGTAAAAAATACATGCACGTGAGTCAAGCCAAGCAGGTGAATACATAAACAGGTAACTATATAGACAGCAGGTAACTTTATCATCTCCATTCCCCTCCACAGGATCGCCTTACCCTCAGCCTCACCACTCTCCTCGTGCTGTACACTCTCTTCAACATGTCCAGCTCACTCCCCATCACCGCCTATGTCAAGATGGCGGACATGTGGTTCCTGTACTGCATCTCTCTGCTCTTCCTCCTCATCGTCATACACACGCTCGCTGGCTACAAGGTTCACCAAATCCACCCTATGAGCGACCTTCGACAAAACAGGGGCCTCGTCAATAATTTCGTGCCAAAGGTTTCCACGGGTCTTGCCCCTGAGAAGGTGTTGGCCAAGGCGCGTGTATGCGTGATACCCCCCATCGTGTTGGTGTTTAACGCAGCTTACTGGGCAGCACTTGTTCCCTCTCTCTCCCAGTGACGCCTTACAATCATTAATAGCAAGCATATGCAGGATACATACGCAGGAAGTATACCCAGAGGGGAATGTCAGCTGACTCCACTTAGTACTTCATTAGTGTGGCGGGAGAGAACAGTTCACTCCTGCCGCGAGGTTTGCTGGCGTCCCTGTGGTGGTGATAGGAGGGAACAGGTGACTAGGCGGTAGATTCATCAGACGATGTAATAGTTTCACGCTTGTATACGATATTGGTCAAAGGGAGACAAAAAAAATGCATCACAGTCGAACACATCTGCATTTATTATACACATGAGGAGAGAGTCACATGTAGCTCTTCAATTAAACCACGAGAGATTCAGTTAAAGTTTTTTCTGTAATGTTTCCGTTTCATCAGTGGAGCAGCACGGGTGGAGGATCAAGTTACCAGGAACAACACCACACAAATCACTTATAGAGAGGCAGGTCACATGATATTATGTGTGAGTTGGACTGAAACACGATCTTGGCTTCAGTCTGATCTTTATAAGCGCGTTAGGTGTTGCAACTCGGTAGTGAATGTTTAATGTACTGTCCGTAAGTGGAATTATATTACTTACTATGTGGAATTATAGATCCTTTATCCTTTCCCATTAACTGAATTTCATGCATAATTTTTTGAGAGCATGAAAGAAAAAGAACGTAATACTAACATCGACAAAATGTAAATAATTTGAAGGAAAAAGGAAGAAAAAGAGAAATACGCTTTAATGCTATAAAAAAAATACATAAGCGAGTAATGTAAATTTGAATAAAAAGAAATGCTTGACAATGATACTGAATTTCTAACTATTACATGCGACACCAAATCACTTTCAATATGCGCACAACACTCTCGACGCATAGGTAATACGATGACATTATATTTCCGTTGTTACCTTTTATAGAGACAGACAGATAGATAGATAAAGAGAAAGAGAGAGAGAAAAAAGAGAGAGAGAGAGAGAGAGTGAGACAAAGGTCCTTATCCCCTCACACACACACCCTTGCTTGTTGCTTCTCACATTCGACGCTTATCTCACCTTAGCCACGCCTTCCTTGCTCCCAGGAAGTCCCCCTCAACTCACCCCAGCCACCTCCCCTTATGAAAAAAAATATCCTTCAGCCACCACTGGTTCTAACGACGAGAAAAAAGTGAGTAAAGAAAAAATAATTAACTACATTACCGTCAAAATTTTGAGGTAGAATATGTACAATACTTTCAAAAAATGTATACATAATCATATCCATTTACTCATACACATGTACGTATGATAATGTGTTAGGAATATGTATGATGTAGCTTCCTCGCTGCGTAGCTTTTAAAAGGAAAAAGACAACATGTATATAATAATCTACCTGGGAAATGTAATGCATATTCTATTAGTGTTAATGAATTCTTCTACACCATTTGTTCCTCTGTCTAAGTCTAATAAAAGTCTTAAAGTAGGTGTTGGCTGATCTATAGTTGGGATGATCCGTCTCAGTATCCTCCTCCTCCTCCTTACCTTTCTCCTCTTTCTTCTTTAAATAAACACTCGTCTGTTTATAGTTCTCTTCTCTTTTACTCTCTCAATCTATCTATCTATCTACGTCTCTATCTACCTCAATCAATTATTCACTCACCTACACACACACACACACACACACACACACACACACACACACACACACACACACACACACACACACACACACACACACACACACACACACACACACACACACACACACACACACACACATACACACACACACACACACATACACACACACACACGTCATGCATCATTTATAGTCTAGCAGCGTGTGACTGACTCTCCACTGAGCCTTGCATGCATTTCAGTCAGCATGTCAGTCAGACGCTCTAGCCAAAAATAAGGAAAAGAGAATAGAAAGAGGGGTTATCTTTGCCAACGCACCCTCACGCGTACCCTCCGACCACTAACTAGTTATTCATATTCACTTGATTTGACCTTTTCTCCACTTGGTTACAGCAAAGAGAAAAAGAAAGAGAGAGAGAGAGAGAGAGAGAGAGAGAGAGAGAGAGAGAGAGAGAGAGAGAGAGAGAGAGAGAGAGAGAGAGAGAGAGAGAGAGAGAGAGAGAGAGAGAGAGGGGTGTGTGTGTGTGTGTGTGTGTGTGTGTGTGTGTGTGTGTGTGTGTTAGGCTATGTATGTAGGTATGTAATGAATTAATAGTTTAATACTTAGATACAAAGATGATGTTGCAGATAGAGAGGCAAAATTAATGCATATGTGAAAGAGACACATACATGATAAGATATACATGTAAATCTTCAAAAATAAATAACTTTACTCGCTATTAAACTAATTAAATATGTAGAGAGAAATACATCAGTTGACGAAACATGAAAGAAAACGGAAGACAAAGGTGAGTCCCCCGATAAACACACACACACATATTTGAAGTGACCAAAACTATATATAAATATCAGTATTTAACACGTACACACAATGCCATCTTGCTGTGTGTGTGTGTGTGTGTGTGTGTGTGTGTGTGTGTGTGTGTGTGTGTGTGTGTGTGCGTGCGTGCGTGCGTGCGTGCGTGCGTGCGTGCGTGCGTGTGTGTGTGTGTGTGTGCGTGCGTGCGTGCGTGCGTGCGTGCGTGCGTGCGTGCGTGCGTGCGTGCGTGCGTGCGTGTGTGTGTGTGTGTGTGTGTGTGTGTGTGTGTGTGTGTGTGTGTGTGTGTGTGTGTGTGTGTGTGTGTGTGTGTGTGTTTGTGCACGTGGGTTGTTATTGCTGTTTCTAAAACTACTACTGCTACTACTCGAGGTTCTGCTATTAGTGCAGTTATTGGCACTTTTGTTTTGGCTGATTTTATTCCTATTGATTCACTGTTGTTGTTGTTGTTGTTGTTGTTGTTGTTGTTGTTGTTGTTGATGTTGATGTTGATGTTGTTGTTGCTGTTGTTGTTGTTGTTGTTGTTGTTGTTGTTGTTGTTGTTGTTGTTGTTGTTGTTGTTGTAGTTGTTTCTAGTGGTACTGCTGTTGTAATTACTGCTACTGTTGCTATCATCATAATAATCAACTGTCATTAATAAAAGTAACATTAACTACTACTACTACTGCTACTACAATTACTACTACTACTACTACTACTACTACTACTACTACTACTACTACTACTACTACTACTACTACTATCACCTAACCCCATTTTCAGTGCTTCGCCTCCTACCTCATCACTTTCACCACTATGATACCACCATCTTTATCCCTAATTCCTTCGAAACTTTCCACAACTGTATCCTCTGTTCTTCCCTCACCACCACCACCACCACCACCACCACTGCCATCCACACCAGCACCGCCATCATTGCAGTTTAGAATATTCAACGTGAAACACAATTTAGTTCTGCATGCAACGCAAATTCTGCCTTTGATTCCTTATTTATTATATTGTGAAAATTGTAGTAACTTTTTTTTTGAGTGTGAATGCATTTGTGTAAAAAATTTGACCCATTTATATATATGTACTTTTTGTTTGTTTTTGTTTACATACATATACAGTGTAGAGAGCATGCCAACACCACGATCAGCATTCCAATAGCCTAATAGAATTTTCAGAAACTTATCTCTTGATTGTATCCACGCACTAAAATATGAATTCAATAATAATGACAATTTACCGATATGATACATGAACATAACTATATATAGATCCGACTGTGATGATACTGATGATACCGATAATAGTGAAATAAAATAACAATAACAATAATAGTAATAATATCGGGCCTGTCAACAATAATTGGTTACTCCTCTTGGCAATATATACTTTGTCAGTTTAACCTACAGGTGATCAATCAGACTGGACAGGTATAGCCGTTACTAAGCTTCGCCAGGTCAATTAGCGAACAAGTGTTGATTTTGGTAGTATTGCATTTGGCTTAGTATGAGTAAAGAGTTTTTCACTTGAATATGTAGGTATATATATTATTTATTTTCTTGTTTTATTCTTAACACTAATGGTGAGTCAGAAAATTACTTGTTTATCCTGTTATATATGTATGTCACTTTTTACTTTCATTTTTCACTCCAGCTGTTGTCATGTAACGATGCCTTAACACTTTTTTTTTTCCTTTTTTTTTTTAATACACTTCAATTAGTTTATTTTTCTTTGTTTAGCTTTTTTGGCGCATTTTTCTTTCCTTTTTTGTCTCAGCTTTTTTTTCTTTCTTTTTTTCTTGTCTTTCTATATATAATTTTTATAATCCTCTCTATTTTTTCTTGTTTCTTTCATCCTTTCACTCCATTATTCTCTCTCTCTCTCTCTCTCTCTCTCTCTCTCTCTCTCTCTCTCTCTCTCTCTCTCTCTCTCTCTCTCTCTCTCTCTCTCTCTCTCTCTCTCTCTCATAGTTGTAGTAGTAATTATGCTCATGACAGGTTCTGGCTGCAATATTTTCGTTCCCAATTACTTGATGCTGTTTTGTAGTTTAGCTGGAGTCATTAATTGTCCGGCCGCGCGTGTCTGCTCGCTAATCTATTTATTTATGTGGGGTATTCCCGCGCACCCTTAACTCTGAATTATTTGCACGTCTTCAACGCGTTCAATGTCCCCTCCTGTGATTAATTATTTTTTCCTCATGTGAGTCTCAAGTCCTGGCAATATTGTGTTTAAAGGACTACTACTACTACTATTTCTACTGCTACTACTACTACTACTAATATTACTACATCTACTACTTTTAATAATATTTCCACTACTGCTACCTACTACCACTACTATTACTACTACTACTACTACTACTACTACTAC
>JAXIVD010009463.1:0-7500 GCA_036785275.1 Cancer borealis | reverse complement strand
CGCACGACCACGCTCCACTCTGCATCGTTAACAGTATACAAACATGACAAACACTTCAGATAGCTCGTGTGTGTGTGGGTACGGGGCAATAAATCCTATGACCTGCATTCACTTTTCATCCCAAGACGCGAGGCACCAACCAGAAACAAACTATAATACCTTCCATTGATGTTTCTCAAATATAACAGCAAAAGAAGCTTAACTAGCGGCAGGAAAAAATAATGTTGGCATGGTAAGGAAATTTTTTGAAAGACTTCCTATTTTAAACACCGTAAATGATAGTTTAGACGGAAGGAAGACGGTGCTTAAGAGAGTATTACATGCGTGTTGCCTCCTTGCTAGCTTGCATAAGGGTATTGAACGTGTCTCTCTGAAGAAGACTCCCTCAAGGTTGTCTTCTCGTCGTATTTCCCTTTGTTTTTTTGTGAAAAGAACTAGTGAAGGCGAGGAAGGGAACGCCGCAGATGAGAGCGCCTACCAGGAAACTGTGTGGGAAATGAGGATAATGGTTGTCTTTTCAGCTCGAGAAGAAGGAACTAATGTTAACAAGATAACGATAACGATATAACTTTGCAAAATTGTTATTCCTGAAAGCGGAAACAAAGAAACTGAAATGTGTAATGGATAATAAAAAAGGATGTATTGTATATGAAGAATTGAAACGTTAACTCACACAAGTATGAGATCAGGACTGTGTTATCTAACTTCTGATATGGTAAGTCACAATCACAATCCATCACACACACCGTATAACAATGTAATACACTTGTAACAAGAAAGAAATACTGACAGCTGCACGCCATCTTACCTTTCCCGCCAAAACACGCAACTTGACACACAAAGAAAATACCAAAACACGATACTACAGCTATAACTTTACAATTTCCTTATCTCTCTTTATCTCTACTTACTTATCTCTTTCATTCACTTACTTAAGAAACCGTATCGTAAGTAACACACGCACACACACACACATACATACATATACACACACTCATACACATTCATACAGAGCTAAAAAAGTAGATACTCGATAAGCTTGCATTGTTTCGAAAAGAGTCGCCGCAACACAAAGAAACAGTAATATTGCACCAACACCAGAACGTAGTGTTGCGCATTAACATAACTAATGACCTCCTCAACCTTATTTGGTGTTCTCTAGGGGCGTGTGTAACCCAGTTTGGGCGTCCCGTCTTAAATAGAGAGAGAAAGAGAGAGAGAGAGAGAGAGAGAGAGAGAGAGAGAGAGAGAGAGAGAGAGAGAGAGAGAGAGAGAGAGAGAGAGAGAGAGAGAGAGAGAGAGAGAGAGAGAGAGAAACCTTCCCAAACCCCAGCATTTCTGATAATTGGGAGATAAGAAACTTGAGTTCATGTGCCGCCTCCTCCTCCTCCTCCTCCTCCTCCTCCTCCTCCTCCTTCATTACTTAACCCCTCCACACTTGTCGATACTCCAAAAGGGGGAGGGGAAGGGGGGGAAGGGGTAAATGGGATGGTTGGTGGATTCGGTTTAGATGCAAATTCGGCTTAAATACGATGCCGTTTGTGTTACTTATTAATTAATGAATTCATGAAACTATCTATTATTTCACTTATTTATTTGATTTCGCATTGTCTTTAGGAGAGGTGAGTAGTAGTAGTAGTAGTAGTAGTAGTAGTAGTAGTAGTAGTAGTAGTAGTAGTAGTAGTAGTAGTAGTAGTAGTAGTAGTAGTAATAGTAGTAGTAGTAGCAGCAGCAACAGCAGTAGTTTAGCTTTTGTTTTTTCTCGTCATTGTTGTTATTTTATTATTGTTTGTCTATTTATTTGGAAAACCTGAATCATTTATTTATTTTTTTTTTTTTTTATAACTGACTGGACTTATTTTTTAAGGGAGGGGGCAGGTGGAAGGGAGGAGGGAGGGAGGGAGGGAGGGAGGGAGGGAGGGAGGGAGGGAGGGAGGGAGGGAGGGAGGGAGGGAGGTGCGAGCGAGGGCTTAAATTTTAGTGGAGGTCAGCTGAGCGCGACAGGATCGGTATTGTGCTTAAATGCAAAACACTATAATGATCCCAACTCGCATGAACGCACCAATACCTCCACACAATGGCGCGGCAATTAAATGATAAAGAAATGAATAAAGAAATAAATGAATAAATAATAATACGCGTGTGTGTGTGTGTGTGTGTGTGTGTGTTTGTGTGTCATACTGATTTGTGTAACCTATCCAACACAAAATACTGCAACATTTTATAAGAGGTTAGATTTAGTGATGAGTCAGCACTAGTAAGTCAGAATGAATAGCCTAGATGAATAAGTTAGTAGCGTAGCACATTGAAGGCCTAACACAGCACTGAACTTTAGCACATAACACAGGAATACAATGACATTTAAGTGCTGGAGGGGGAATGTTATGTGATGAAAGTTTAGAAATAATAGTAATTTAGCACTACTTAGAAATTATCAATTATATAATATTACCAATTGTTGTTTTTGTTTTACCGTACTTTAGTTCAGGAAACCAATATGACAGAATGACAGAGGAGAGTAATAATAGCACTTAGGAAGGTATCGTAACAGAACACAACACTAATGAGTAACACCACACCTGGAACACCTGAGTATATACATAGTGACACCACACAACACCATTTAGTGACAAGATCAACACGGGAGAGTGAGAGAGAGAAACACATTCACTGATAAACTGACTACCATGCAACACTAAATAATGACAAAGGAATGTGTCTATGTAGTGTCCCTCTACCCCCCCCCCCCACACACACACATAACAAACACAAGTATATGAAGTGACAACCTAAGAGCGTCTCATCACTAAACTCCATCAGCTAACATAATAAATCAGTCCACCTTAATAACTTGACTTACGAGTGCAGAAAACGTAATCCCGCTATAACTTACAACACTACACAACCCGTTATAACAGCTCATTACTCTCTTTCCAGCTGTGTTTTAGGTTGTAATTCACTTCATTCACTCACACTTGTCCTTGCTCCCCATTCGTATGAGAGAGAATGGAAAAATAGATAATAGAGAATCCCATGAAAGCAGGAGTTAAGCAGTAAAGACTAATAAAGCGATAAATAAGGAAGAACTAGCGATATAGTTATTAAAATCTTTGTGAGTGAGAGTTCAAGGCCGTGGTAGTAACTTAGACTAAAACACCAATAACCAAGGAACAATGCAAGGCTGTAATTTAGCACCGATGTAATAGAATGCAAGGACGTCAAAGAAAGATTATGAAAAAAAAAGATAAAGTATATAATATGAACACACTACTACATACATACATACATACATACATACATACATACATACATACTCCACATAAGTCAGATTTACTCCACTTACAGATCAGCACTTTTTCTTTTAATTTACTCCAAAGGGAAATAGAAAAAAAATAACAATAACAAAATATATATATAATTCACTTCCACAATGGAGGAAAAAAAAGATAGTACACACCACAAGGTAAAGAAAAAACAAAAAACAAAAATAAAATAAAATAAATATGCATAAAGTTTACTCCAAAACCTAAAAAAAAATAATAATAAATGCAGTTGACTCGACATTCTAAAAAAAAAAGTGAGGGAGAGAAAAAATTTGAGAGAGAGAGGAGAGAGAAAGAGAGAGAAAGCACCGCGCACGCATACTCCACATAACTCCTATTCACTCCACCTCAGGCAGCTCAGTCAGTATTCAGCTCAAAGTTTACTCCACAGGGAAACAACAAGAAAACTACAACAGGAAATAATACAACAGAGATTATACAATGCAGGAAAGGAAGAATATTTATGAAGATTATCTAATTAATTAAGTCAGAAGGTCAGGTGCAGAATGAGAGAGAGAGAGAGAGAGAGAGAGAGAGAGAGAGAGAGAGAGAGAGAGAGAGAGAGAGAGAGAGAGAGAGAGAGAGAGAGAGAGAGAGAGAGAGAGAGAGAGAGAGAGAGAGAGAGAGAGAGAGAGAGAGAGAGAGAGAGAGATTAAAACAGAGATAAAGACAGATCAAAAAATATAAAAGACTGGAAATACACAGCGAACCACACACACACACACACACACACACACACACACACACACACACACACACACACACACACACACACACACACACACACACACACACACACACACACACACACACACACACACACACACACACACACACACACACACACACACACACACACACACACACACACACACACACACACACACACACACACACACACTGAAAACTTGGGGATTTCTTGACACACACCAAAAAGTGGGGGTTAAGTTTTTCAAAGATTCCAGATAGTATTAAAAGTTGATCCTGAGCAGTGCATATTTCCTGAGTCTGAGGAGGAGGAGGAGGGAGGAGGAGGAGGAGAAGGAGGAGGAGGAGGAGGAGGAGGAGGAGGAGGAGGAGGAGGAGGAGGAGGAGGAGGTGGTGGTGGTGGTGGTGGTGGTAGTGGTGAAGGTTAAGGATAAAAAGAAAGAGGAGAAGGAGGAAAAAAGAAGAAAGAGGAAGAGGAGGAGGAATTATTCTTACTATTCTCCTTCATATCTTTTCCCAAACCACTTAATTTGCCTGCCTTCAGAGGACATAAAGTTGCAGCATTATTACTGTTCTTTGTGCTTTAGTGCGTGTGCGTGTGTGTGTGTGTGTGTGCGTGTACGTGTGCGTGTGTGTGTGTGTGCGTGTACGTGCATAAAAACACACACACACACACACACACACACACACACTGATCAAAATAATAATAATAATAATAATAATGATACACTAAAAAAGAACAACAAAAAATACATGTTAGATAATAAAATACAATCGAATAAAATTAGATAAAATAATATAAAAGAAAATAAGATAAAATAAGATGACATAAGTTACCCCTTAAAGGAGAGGAAGAAAAAATCAGCTAATCCTTTTTAATCCCAGCGAGGAGGAGGAGGAGGAGGAGGAGGAGGAGGAGGAGGAGGAGGAGGAGGAGGAGGAGGGGAGGAGGAGGAGGAGGAGGAGGATACCGTAAAGTAAAGGTAAAGTTGAAGTGAAGGTGAAGTGAAGTTGAAAGTGAAGCTGAAAGTGAAGTGAAAGTGAAGTGAAAATGAAGTGAAAATGAACTGAAAATGAACTGAAAATTAAGTGAAAGTGAATAATGTCGACACTTACCTAGACATATGTGTTGCCAAGGGTGAGAGAGGCGAGAACACTGATCAGGGTGAAGGGGGGGGGTGAGGGAGGTCATGGTGGAGGGGGGGAGGGGGGGAAGGGATCTTATGACCCCCTCGAGAGCCCAGTACTCTTCCCCTTTGTGGTGGTGGTGGTGGTGGTGGTGGTGGTGGTGGTGGTGGTGTGGTGGTGGTTGGTGGTGGTGGTGAGCAAGTCAACACTTCCCGTAGATTAATGTAGTCACTTTCTTTACGTGTACTGTTCCTGTTTTCACTTGTTTGTTACGTGTTTAGAACGTGTTGAAAGTCTGTGTGTTTGTTGTTGATTTTTCTTTTTTTTCTTGTTTGTTTGTTTTTAGTCTTTTTTTATTTATGGAAAGTATAATTCAGGTTTTTATTTATTTTTTTCCTTTGTTTAATTTTTGTCACTTTTTTCTATACATGTTCAAAAGTATCCATATTTTCCCCTTTTTTTCCTTACAGGTCAAAAAATCTTCAATCTTTAATTATTTCCTCTGAGTTTCTTTTTTTTCCTTTTCCTTAAAAAACTTTATCAATCGTTCAATGTTTCCTTTTCATACATATTACTAATCATTTTCCTTTTAAACCAGAGACAATATATTTCCTTTCCTCAGTCTTCTTCAAGGGAAACAAGGGAAACAAGTTACTATGTCCACACACGAGTAAGTTTCCTTCCGTCTACATGATCGTCACCACCCAC
Source organism: Cancer borealis (assembly GCA_036785275.1). Classification (NCBI taxonomy): domain Eukaryota; kingdom Metazoa; phylum Arthropoda; class Malacostraca; order Decapoda; family Cancridae; genus Cancer; species Cancer borealis. The sequence continues at coordinate 1,633 of JAXIVD010009463.1, read as the reverse complement.
CACCACCACCACTCTCCACCATCTCCACCACCACCACCACCATCGCTTCCACCAACCACCTTGCCCATCCACCTTCCAAGCTTACAAACGTTTTCCTTTCCCTCACAACGTCTCCTCGTCACTTCCTTAGAGAGACAGAGAGAGAGAGGAAATAAATAAACCACTTTCAATCGTATCATTTTTTTCAGTTAATATTTTTTAGGTCTAGTTTCACGCTCTACCGGTCACATTTACCTGGTCGTTTATCACCTGTAATTACTTCACCTGAGCGCACTTCAAGGCCAGGTGAGGTGAGGTGAGGTGAGGTGAGTTACGTGTGTGTGTGTGTGTGTGTGTGTGTGTGTGTGTGTGTGTGTGTGTGTGTGTTTACGAATCAGTGAAGGGGAAAGATAGCGTGAATAAGTGAGCGAATTAGACCAATGAAAAATGGTATGAAATGAGACAAGGAAAAAGCGAGCGGGTTGTTATTAAAATGGTTATGACATCAAACTAATTGCTTTAAAAGGCATGAAATTGTTGAGGAAAATGTAATGGTTTTTGCATTTACACAAGCGAACCTGGAGTTAAATAGGAGCGTCATTAAAATTGAAAAAAGAAAGATGAACAAAAACTAACCATTCAGAGACTCAAATGAACATAGAGGATAGATGCAGATAAGGAAGAAAATAAAGAGATAAGGATAGTAATGATGATGATGATGATGATGATAATAATAATAATAATAGTAATAATAATAGTAATGAATTAGACATGAAATACATAATAACTGAGAGAGAGAGAGAGAGAGAGAGAGAGAGAGAGAGAGAGAGAGAGAGAGAGAGAGAGAGAGAGAGAGAGAGAGAGAGAGAGAGAGAGAGAGAGAGAGAGAGAGAGAGAGAGAGAGAGAGAGAGAGAGAGAGAGAGAGAGAGAGAGAGAGAGAGACAGGAATCTGATAACCAAAATCCCATCAACAAGCAATAAAAAAAGACAGACATACAAATAACAAAAACTGACAAGAACAAAAACAACAATTAAATAAAAAACAATAACAATAAAAAGAAATTGTAACAGTCAAAGGAAAAAAAGACATTGGGAAGAATATGAAAAAAAGAAAGAAAGAAAGAGAAAAAGAAAGATAATGAAATATAGAGACAAATGATGCAAAGATACGTAGAAAGATATAAAAAGAGACGAAGGAGATGCAGAAAATACAAAAAAAAGGATGAAATATTCGTAAAAGACAAAGAAGAGAGAAGAAAAGAATAAATAAGAAAGAAAGACAAATGGAAACCAGAAGAAAAAAAAAAAAAGATAAATAAATAAACAAAACAAAAATAAAGAAAATAATGATGTGCATGAGTATGTGTGAAAATAAGAAGAAGTAAAAAAATAATAATAAATAAATAAAATAATAAAAAAGTAAATATGTATATGTATGTATGTGTGTGTGTGTGTGTTTGCATGTGTGTTTTGCGTGCACATCATCGTCACAAACAAGGCATTAAACTGGAAGGTGACGTTGTATCCTCGTCACTCCTTCCTTTGACCTCTTAAGGACACGTAAGTCACGCCATCAACCACACCCAAGGACGGGAAAAAAAAGAAAAAGGAAAAAAGAAAAAGGAAAAAAAGAAAAGGAAAAAAAGAACTCAG
>JAXIVD010009462.1:2500-7500 GCA_036785275.1 Cancer borealis | reverse complement strand
GTCTTTATTTCATTATTTCTCTTCATTTTGTATTATATTTCTTTTCTTTCATATTTCACCGCCTCTTATTTTTTTTCTTTCATTCCTATAATACTCGTTTCTTTCATTTTTCACATCCTTTTCTTAATTCTTTCACTCATCTTTTTCTCTCCTCATTTTTCCATTTCCCTGATTAATTTTCACCTCTGCTCTTTTAATCGCTTAGCTAGTCATGCACACAAGCATATCGCTTTTAACTGACTTAACATTCAACTCAATGATTATATTCCTCCCAAGTATAATTTTTCCACAGCACTTTACATAAATATTTTCCTTCATTAATCTCCCAACATAATCAGTTACACCCTTTTCAAATACGTATTAATAATAGAAATATACTCCTTTTTTTTTTAAATATATTACATCACATTTTAAAGTAATATTTCACACCATAACTCACTTTTTTCATCATCATCATCATCATCATTAGTTATTCTTTTAAATTCACATCACTCTTTTAAGTAATATTTCACACCATAACTCACTTTTTCATCATCATCATCATCATCATCATCATCATCATCATCATCATCACAGTTATTCTTTTACATTGTTACATTATTACCTTCACTATCATCATACTATTCCTCTTTAACGACTCTACTATATATAACTTTTTCCTCTCCTTACCTGTTCTTCACTCTACCTTCCCTCCCTCCCTCCCTCCCTCCCTCCCTCCCTCCCTCCCTCCCTCCCTCCCCTTCTCACCTGTCAGGATTCGTCGCCTTGCACCAGCTTAGCGACGCATTTCTACGTAACGGATCAGTGGACGTGACGGAGCGATGGGAGGGAGAGGAGGGAGGGAGAGAAAGAGGGAGAGTAGAAGAGAGGGAGATATTTTGGGGGGAGGGAGAGAGGGTGGGGTCAAGGCGGGGGTGGAGGGAAGGAATGAAGGGCCATATGAGGTCATTTGGGGGTAAGGTTGAGTGTGTGTGTGTGTGTGTGTGTGTGTGTGTGTGTGTGTGTGTGTGTGTGTGTGTGTGTCAACTATTTTTTTTGCTCTCTCTCACTCACTTTCTTTTTCTTTCCCATTTTCTTGATTTTTCATATACTATAAATACATTACAGTAGTAGTAGTAGTAGTAGTAGTAGTAGTAGTAGTAGTAGTAGTAGTAGTAGTAATAGTTGTAGCAGTAGCAGTAGTAATAAAAATAGTAGTAGTAATAAGATTAATACAAAAAACAACAATAACTATAATAATAATAATAATAAATTCAATCCCTACAACCACTGCATTTCACTAAGGGAGCTGGCGGCGTGCATCAGTAAGGTTAGGTTGGGTAGGCAGGATTGGTATGCGCGGCCAACGTAATGGAGTGCTAAGGTCAGGCGCGTCACTCTCACGCCGGGAGTACTTCAGGGTCGTTGATGGGAGCCTTCGATAATATAATTTGTACAGACGTGACAGTTTTTATACTTTTGGGCGGCCTGTCAGTGTGATATGTGTCTGTGTACGTGTTAGTGACTGTCTGTCCTTGTGTGTGTGTGGAGGGGTGGTAGGTGTGTGTGTGGGTGTGGGTGTGGGTGTGAGCGTGGATGTGGGTGTGGGTGTGGATGTGGATGTAGGTGGGAGTGTGTGGGTAAGGGTGGAGGGAGGTTGCCGATCACTCCTTACTGCTACTGAAAGGAGGAGGAGGAGGAGGAGGAGGAGGAGGAGGAAAGGTTGTGTGCTGTCAGGTAGCGTGTTTCAGTTGGCAGAATTCTGTTGTAAAATTGTTAAGAAGGGCAGATATGAAGGGAAAAACAAACTCTTGCTATGGTCAGAACGCTGCGGCCCAAATGACGCTTTTCGAGGCCAAATAACATAAAAATGCTTCGGTTGAACTTTCCGACCTAACACACACGCCCTCGCCCTCGCCCCCGCCCCCGCTCATGCCCCCGCCCCCGCCCCCGCCCCCGCTCACGCCTGTAAGACCCAGCGAGGCGCGACAGAAATTAATTAATCTATCAATATACACAGACCTAAAACATACACTCATTTATACATGCATACAAATATACGTACATACATTAAGTAATCTTCAAACAGTAAGAGCATGATCCTAAGTTAGGTCCAATCGTAACTATTAGTATTACAGAAGTGTTAGTGTGAGCAGCTCGTGTGTGGCCGCAGCTGTTGGTGTGCCGATAAATGATGCAAAAACGTTATACAATCAGGCATCTTTTTTTCTGTAACGAGGAAGGGCGAGTTTGCCGGACACAGCCTCGGGCGATGTAAGACTGGGATGCGGGGTTCCAGAGACACTTGGTACCCGCGATGCTTGGTAGTACCTGAGACCTTGACGCTGGATGAGGCGGTGCGCAAGAGAAGGCTGACACTGTTGTCCACGAGGCCTTGCCGCCCACCCGCCCGCCGCCCGCACGTGCTCCATTGTCGCCTTTACTTTGCAGTCCATCACGTACAGGCTTACATGATGACGCCAGGGTTTCACAACTTGGCGACACGGGCAGCGAGGAGACCTCTACAGTCTCCTTCCTTGCTTCGCTCCCGCCAGAATGTCCTCCACTGCGCCATGAAGGGAGGCAGAGGGCGAGGCCACCTGCTTGCCTCACACACCTGCATACGACACTCAAACAACTTCCCACAGCAAGTCACGCCGAGGAGACGTGGATCGATGGAGTGACATTAGAAGATGTTATGCCTTCACTACATCCACTCTACACGTGAGGGAACGATTAAGGAGTAAGGTATAATACATGAAATAGTTGTGGAGACCCGCGGCAGACATCTATAAAGGAGCAATGAAAGGAGGAAGTAGCAATATAGGGAACGAGTGGAGGGAAGCCGCACACCTCTGAGTGGGAAATAAAGGGTTTAAGCGAAGGTTTAATCCGTGATAACCATTCTTCCCTGGATGAACGTGACCACCAACAAACAGACGGAGACGCAGCCACTTGGGCGTAACACGAGCTGGTGGCGGCGACAGAGAGGCAGAGAGGCGTTCATTACCGCACTTATCATAGCGGGCGGCAGGAGTGTGACACGACAACAACGAGGAAGTGGAAACCTCGTTTTGAAGGAATAAGAGGAAGAGGAGGAAGAGGGAGAGGAATGTAAACGTCACACAAACATCTGGGGCGCGGAGTTCCCACAGCGGGTGAAGGAAGTAATCACAGTTGATGTAATGGTCTTACTCAGCAGGTTGTCGCGCCGCTGAAGACGATGTTCCAGTGATTCCTGTCCACCCACGCCTCCTGTCCCCCTACACGCCCACACGCCTGCACCCCTTCACCTCAAAGCATCGCACGCCACACCAACAAACACGTGGAGATAAGAACAAGATGAAGGGAGAAAATGTGAGGAAAGTGAAAGGAAACGAAGAGGACATAGTTATAGTGCAAGAGGAAAGTGAGACAAAGGAAGAGAGGAAGTGAGTATGAGGGTAAAGGAATATGATGAAGATACTGGTAAAGGAAGATTAAGTTATAGACGGAAGGAAAATGATGAGGAGATGGGAGATTGGAGAAACGAATTATGAAGTTGAGGCTGGAGGAAAGTGAGAAGGAAGGGAGGTGTGAGGAAGAAAATGAAGATGCACGAGGGAGAAGAGGAGAGAAGGGTGGAAGAGAAGAAAGGAGGAAGTAAGATACATAACAGTCGTGATGCTGATGGAGGTGAAGAGACAGTGTTGGGATGACTCAGGAAAACATTATGTCATCATCATTATCCTCCTCTTCCTTATCTTCCTCTTTCCTCATCCTCATCTTCTTTCTCTTACTCCTCCTCCTCCCTGTCCTCATCATTATCATCATCATCATCATCATCATCATCATCATTCTCGTTCCTCTCCACCGCCTTATCAACGCTAAGAATGGAAGAAAAATTAATTAAAAGTAAAAGGAGAGGAAATTATGTGATCAGTGCGTTTTACTATCTTGCCTTTCCTTACCTTACCTGTCCTTCTTACCTATCCTACCTTACCTACCACTCACTCTCTCTCTCTCTCTCTCTCTCTCTCTCTCTCTCTCTCTCTCTCTCTCTCTCTCTCTCTCTCTCTCTCTCTCTCTCTCTCTCTCTCTCTCTCTCTCTCTCTCTCTCTCTCTCTCTCTCTCTCTCTCTCTCTCTCTCTCTCTCTCTCTCTCCCTTTCATTAATTTTGGTGAATTATTAGGGTTTTGAGATGAATGATAGTTGCGAATTATTCAATTTTCACGTTTTGTTCTTCTCATTGTAACTCTTTTCGTGATGGAAGAAGCTAGGAATGTTTATTACTATTTAGCTTTATTAATAATGATCTCTATTTTCTTATCTACTTCAGTTAGGAAAAAAAAGAAGAGAAATATGGATGAATTTAAATCACGTCTCACAAGAAGAAAAAAACCCCCATCAAATACGCGCAACTTATCAATTTTCATTTTTCTATTTCAAGACTTTTTTTTCTTCCCTTTGATATTGACGTCAGAATTATTACTATTGTGAAGGGAAAACTGACTCCACAAATGTCACACGTGGTCCAGAGAGGGAGGGAGGGAGAGAGAGAGAGAGGGAGGGAGAGGGAGGGAGAGGGAGAGGGAGCGAGAGCTATACCAAGTTCGTTTTAGCCCCAGGAGTCGACCTTTGCAACGGGAGGAACGTGCCGCCGTTCAACCAACTCAACTAACACGCGGAACTGTTTCTTAGGATGACTTTTCTTTGGTCTCTAGAACCTCATGTATGCCAAGATTTAGTCCCTGGCGCTCTGACGTTCTTTTTTTTCAGTTATGTGAGTAATAACTATACGTTTTTATCTGATAAGAGTCACATGAGAGGAATATATAAGCTTTTTTTTTTTTACTTAACTCTTGATTTCTTAGGTTCTGTAATAGTTCTTAGGTAGCAACGATGAATAAGTGAACTGTAATACCAAATAAAACAGATTCACATGTCCTCTTTGACTTATTCTAACTCTTAAAGTGAAGAACACGATCCTAGGAATGAATGACTTTAATATCTAACATCGTAAAGACGGTTTTTAGTATTCC
>JAXIVD010009461.1:0-15369 GCA_036785275.1 Cancer borealis | reverse complement strand
GTCCCTTTCCTAAAACGTCACTGAATGCTGAAGTTTTAGGACAGGACGAGAGGTGCGACGCTGTGTCAAATAAAATGCACTGAACACCATGGGACTCCTGGTGTGAGTGCAAAGTTAATCATGAAAGGAAGAGTTAAGTTGAAGTGAGGTGGTGCAACAGTTTTAAGGAATAAGAAAGAGTGGGTGTATTTTTTTGCTTTCTTTCTGTTTTAAAGTGGCAATGCAAAATGTGGAAGGGTGTGTTAAGTGTGTGGCTGAGGAGGTGGCGGCAGCTGGTCTGGAGGCATGTGATTTGTGGAATTATTTAGTGTAGCTAACGTGACATTACGAGAAAGAGAGAGAGAGAGAGAGAGAGAGAGAGAGAGAGAGAGAGAGAGAGAGAGAGAGAGAGAGAGAGAGAGAGAGAGAGAGAGACAGACAGAGACAGAAAGATAATTAAGCTAGTTAATATTTATTATTCATACGTAGTGTGTAGAGGAAGTTGAATTAAATCGTGAATTGTTTACGTTTTTCATTTCCTATTTACTGGTTGGGTGGGGTCGGTCCGTCCAGAGCAGCGGCAGGGAACATGAGCAGGGGACAAGCGAGCTATAAATCGTGGATGAAAGTAGGTAAGGTTAGTTAGCTCGTATTAGGTGTGACTTATCAGCTCAATTTAATTTGACGTTAGAGCGTTGGGAGTGGCTCGTCCTGCTGCTCCTGGGCTCTTTGTGCTGGGATTTCTTCACAATTAGAGAGAGAGAGAGAGAGAGAGAGAGAGAGAGAGAGAGAGAGAGAGAGAGAGAGAGAGAGAGAGAGAGAGAGAGAGAGAGAGAGAGAGAGAGCCTCGTCACCATCACATTATCTGATTAACTATACTTCTTAAGAGATAATCTAAATAACATTATTAACTTTCTTCTTATTTTTTCTTCCTAAGTGTCCGTACGTACCCATTTCATATCTCACCTGATGATGCTGTTTTAGAATATAGTTTTTTTTCTTCCATGCCATCATTGACGTGGTGTCTTTTAAACGTTGTCTTAGAATAGGGTACATTTTTTTTTCTATACAATCATTGACGTGGTGTGTTGTGTGCGTTGCAGGTGCGTGGGTGGGAGCTGGTCCAGTTCGGGGAGGGCGTGGTGTCCGGTAAGGGATCAGTACTCCCTGGCTGGCAGACATGGCACCGAGGGTCTTCGTCCTCGTCGCTACCACCCTGGGTCTCATGCTGGCGAGGGTGCACGTCATGGGCGCCCAGCTGCCAGTCTTCACCAGGTAAGTCGCTAAACCACCTCCTCTTGTTCCCTAATGTTGCACTCCCTCACCTGCCAACCACGCCCTCTTCCCCCTCTCTCCCCCTATTCCTCTCTCTTTCCCTCTCTCTTCCCCCTCTCCCCCTACTCTCCCCAGCCACCATTGTCCTCGTCCTGTTCCTCTCAACTGCCCACACATTTATTTCACAGTGATAGTTTTTTTTCTCTTTTTTTTCACTGGTCCAATAACTTTTGTTCATCCATTTTCCTCAAGCCAGCCAGTCACTCACTCACTGTTTGGTCAAATACGTTTTATTTTTCATTTTTATTTTTACTCTCCCTCCCCGACTTTTTTATGGTTAGATTTGTATAAAGATAAATACCTGTAATCACACATGGTACATATATACATACGTACATACATACATACATACATATACATACATACCTAACTCTTTACAATGTTTCAGAGATGGACAGATGGATGCATGAATATATACATATATAGAGATATATATAGATAGAAAGATAGATGCATAGAGATGAGTTGCTGCATATGAAATATAAACACACTATATAACATAATAAAATGTGAAAATTATAAAGCATTCTTGCTTTATGACCATTGACTGACGTTAGCATTTGCAACACCACATAATAATTATACTAGAAACCAATGATGATAATGATGACAATAATTCAAAAATATATAAAAACACAGTAAATAACAATAACAGAAGTAGAAATAGTAATACCATTATTTTCTTAATTAAACTGTAGTGCTATTCTGCGATCATCTATGTAGCTTTTTAAGAGGGAATCCTCGTGGCACCCGTGCACTTACCAGCTTACTGAGACACAAAGAGCAAGGCTTTACCTGCTCCCTCCGAGCTGGATTTCTTTGGCATAGTGAATATTCCTTATTCATAAACAACCTTGTACTTTAGTAATCTATGCATGTATAAAAGCTTGCTTCCATGCGTGTGTGTGTGTGTGGGAGTGGGTGTGAGTGTGTGTGTGTGTGTGTGAGTGTGTGTGTGTGTGTGGGTGTGGGTGTGTGTGTGTGTGTGTGTGTGTGTGTGTGTGTGTGTGTGTGTGTGTGTGTGTGTGTGTGTGTGTGTGTGTGTGTGTGTGTGTGTGTGTGTATCGTTTTGCCTCTATGTGTCTGTTTGTTCCGTCCTGTTTCGACGCCACAGAGTCCAAAGAGCATTTTCCATCAGTAAAAAATTAGTTATTACCATGAAAATAAATACTAGAATTGTAATTGATGATTATTAATACGTATCATAGAATACAAAGGAGAGTTTGCTTAATGAACATAGAAGCAAATGTTTATACGAATTAGCTCAGGAATTATATCAAGTTTAGGGAAAAAAGGTATACTAAAAATCATCCTGTAGGGCTTGCAAAATAGTTACTGATAACATATTATCTGGATCTAGTAAACGTATACAATAAGGATGAAGAGAATTACGGCAAATATAAGAACAAGGATATATGTGCAGTGTATTGCAGTGGCTTTCCCTTCTGTGTCTTATTATTTGAGGAATTTCATACCAGAAAGACAGTTTTCAAAGCGTGCTGCGATTCAGTTTGGTTTCCAGAGAATTAGAATGTGAGGCCGAAAGATGCGAAAATGTGAAATGTGGTCTTCGTGTTTGCTTTATTTAAGTAAAGTGCGGAATAGTTTTAGTACTGCTGGGGTTGTAGTGGTGGTGTTGTGGTGATGATGGTGTCGATGTTGTGGTGCGTGCCGGTGGTCGTGGTGGTATTATGGTGGTAAAAGTGACGGTGCTGTGTTATGGGGATGGTGATGTTATGAAGGCAGTAGTTGTGGTAGTGTGAAAGTAGTGGTGATGTAGTGTAGCATAAGTAATAATAGCAGTTGTTGTTGTTGTTGTTGTTGTTGTTGTTGTTGTTGTTGTTGTTGTAGTTGTTGTTGTTGTTGCACTCTATTCTCCATCTTCATCGTTGCTAATAACTATCACTTATTCATTTTTCTCGTAAAAAAAATCGTCATTTTGTAAAACTCTTTCCTGAATATTTTTTGTCTTACTTCAATTTTGTGTAACTTTTTTCAAATAATTTGTCTTGTAGAGTTTTTACCTGTCCAAAGATTGGTCACTATGAGCTCTGAGCTCTTTCCATAGGGGGACGGCCGGCTGTCTCGAGAGAGACAAGCAGCAGACTGTGACAGTGAATACAGTGAATACAGAGAGACAGTGAATACACACACACACACACACACTCATATACACAGACTATTTTCCATTATATTTAGATCACTATTACAACAGCGAGGTTATTTTTGTTTTGTTCTTTGAATTTCTCCTTTTGTGAAACTGTTTAAAATTATCATTGCTCTTCATTTTCCCCGAACAATTAATATACTTGACTGCACACTAGCGTATCGCCCTTCAGATCACTCCCACACTCTGTTCAGTACCTGCACTCTGCTTTCTAAATAGACTGTAGTTCATATATATTTCCTTTTCTTTCTTTAGAGAGTCAAACAATAAAAAATAAAATGTCTTATCTGTGCGTGAGTGTGTGTGTGTGTGTGTGTGTGTGTGTGTGTGTGTGTGTGTGTGTGTGTGTGTGTGTGTGTGTGTGTGTGTGTGTGTATGTGTGTGTGTATGTGTGTGTGTGTGTGTGTGTGTGTGTGTGTGTGAGGTTCGAGTGGAGAGGATGATAATGGCGAGGCAAGTGTGTATGTGCTTTTTGTAGTATTGTGTTTCTTTGTATTGATGTTATACCACGATGCATTAGTGTGGATGTGTGTACGCAAGACAGTTGGTGTATATGTATGTGTGTGTGTTTGTGTTTGTGTTTGTAACGCAAAACTTTTACTCGCTGCGGACAGGAGACTTAACGTATAGCCACCACGAACCTGTTTGCTGTGTCAGATGGAGATGATAGATTTCCGCCTCCCACCTGCACTTTTATTTTCCAAGTGTGTGAGGGACGTTAGGGGTCAGTCAGTCGCCAAAACCAATTCTGTATACAAAACGAAATTCCTAGCCGCCCTTCCCCTTACGGCTCCCCACTTTTGCTCGAGGCTACATTTTCGTTTTGTCCACAGGTTCGATAACCCTGCCAGCGTGGCTCCCGCCCCGTCCCGCCAACTCACCTACAACTACCTGCTGAGCGTGAACACTGGCCTGCTGCTGCTGCCCTCCACGCTCTGCTGCGACTGGACCATGGGCACCATCCCCCTGGTGGAGACCTTCACCGACGTGAGGTGTGTGTGTGTGTGTGTGTGTGTGTGTGTGTGTCTGTGTGTGTGTGTGTGTGTGTGTGTGTGTGTGTGTGTGTGTGTGTGTGTGTGTGTGTGTGTGTGTGTGTATGTGTGTGTGTGTGTGTGTTTATATTCTTAACAGTAAAAGGCAAAATTTTAGACATTAACACGTTTATTTGGAAAAAAAGGAGAACTTCATCAGCTTGGAAAAAAATATTCGTAAATGCTTCGCAGGACAAAACGAAAACTTGTTGAAATTAACAACCGCTCTAAAACACGTTGAAAATGCGAGAAAAAAATGGTATGAGGACTTTTACAGTCATGAAGCTAGTCAATAAGTAATATTCAATGAAACATACGACCCATTACAGTAGATCGGCGTCCAGTTTTATGTGCAGGGACTGAAAATATGACAGTTATAGAAGATTCCAACATTTTCGAATATAAAATTAAGTACTCAAATGGGTAGAGCTTAATGTTCTTTAAATCGCTTTGAACCCTTCAGTAGTTTGTCCTGAGCGCAATACACCCAAACGGTGAATATGAGGGAAAGAAAAAGAAGGAAGAGTTACACTACCACGCTATTATAGCAAAGAAGATCATGCAAAAGAAAGTAATGTACCTTCCCTGTCCCATACATTCACTTAAGGCCATTGTTGGGTCAGTTTTGATGCAGTAATATGTACATAGATAGCAAGACAGGACTCTCAACCACGAAAATTTTTCTTATATTTAACAGAAAGCTAAAAGAACATCACCTTACTTCTTCCATGAGTCTAGCAGGAAAGCGTAAGTCAACCCTGATATATGGGATGTCATATTGGCAAAAGTACGATGACAATTTTTTTTTTTATCGAATGATGTATTGAATTACTCACGTGATTTTAGTTGTTTGCCCACAGACTTGACGTTTCTGTGCACTTACTCGAGTGGATTTGGAAGTTGATTTAATTTATTGTATTCCTTCCTTTGGTGTATTACCTCCTAATAGCCACACCACCCCGTCATTCCTTTCCAACACCACATTTATTTCCTAGAGCTGTGAAATTGAAAAGTAGTAATCGCATTTATTATTTACACTACCGAGAAAATAGTACTCACCTCCCTTCTTATATATATATATATATATATATATATATATATATATATATATATATATATATATATATATATATATATATATATATATATATATATATATATTTATATATATATATATATATATATATATATATATTTATATATATATATATATATATATATATATATATATATATATATATATATATATATATTTTTTTTTTTTTTTTTTTTTTTTTTTTTTTTTTTTTAAATCTTATATAGAGGCGTGAAATGGTCTAGTGTTACGTTTTATGAACCTTTTATAATCAAAGTACGTGTTTTTTTATTTACACTACTAAGTAAAGTGTCCACCTTCCTCCTCATTTTTTATCTTCCTTACTTTTCTATCATATATACAGGAGGGAAATGGTCTAGTGTTACGTTTTATGAACCTTTTTTAATCATAGTGGTACGTGTCATGCCTATGAGAGTAAAAGTAACCCAACAGGAAAAAAAGATATATAATTCTCGCCTCGTTGAAACACACACGAAGTCGTGTACTTATTGTGTCAAATACACGTGATTTTTCAGCAAACACTGAATTTGTCGAGCATTGTTTTGGTGCCAATGATTTTGTTTACTGTGTGTCTTTGTTTGCGTGTGTTTGTGTGTTTGTTTTGCCAGCGAAAGTATGAGTCCTGACGTCGTGTATCACTTTAAACACCCGTGATGGGAAGAATTCTGTTTGTTTTAATCATCTATCTTTACCCACAAACTGTTTTTCACTTAGTTCTCTATTTTTTTTGTGTGTATGTGTACGTATGTGTGTTGTGTGTGTGTTTATATATGTATGTATGTGTGTGAATGATTTCCTGTTGAGTGAGTACATGTATATACTTTGTACTCTATAAATATAATAAGAAAAACTGACTTGTGTTCTGTGTTTGTGTGTTTCAGGAACCTCGGGACAGTGGCGATGTACCTCACCCTTGCCAAGCTGTCCTACCACGCCCTCTTCGTCGCCCACCGACACCACGCCCAGGTCATAATAATGGTGAGTCACATGCGCAACCCACCACACGCCCACATCCCTTTCCCCACCTTGCCCCCTGCCACCACCCCTACCTACCCTTGCCTTGTAGCTCGAGTAAAACCTGCTATCTCTTATTCTCAATAGCATTTTGTTTTGAACCTTTACATAATATCTTTAACCTCTTATGAACCGTGCTGACCTTTATTTCTAAATGTTTTTTTTTCATCAAGACACGAAATATAGTGAAAGATTAGAAAATACAAATAGTCATGAAACGATATGTAGAATGGACTTTTTACGTATGTGTGTGTGTGTGGGCAGAGAGAGAGAGAGAGAGAGAGAGAGAGAGAGAGAGAGAGAGAGAGAGAGAGAGAGAGAGAGAGAGAGAGAGAGAGAGAGAGAGAGAGAGACAGACAGAGACAGACAGACAGACAGACAGACAGACAGACAGACAGAGAGAGAGAGAGAGAGAGAGAGAGAGAGAGAGAGAGAGAGAGAGAGAGAGAGAGAGAGAGAGAGAGAGAGAGAGAGATAAAAAACACTTTCTTACAAATATGAACTACTTAATCACCCCTGGGAGACCCTTGACTCAGTCCGTCGAGCAACAGAGCCTCGATACAGGCACTCAACACACCACGTTTGAATTACACGTTAATAGGTAACTTGCTAATTAATATTCGTAGCACTCACACGGTGCTGTAATTATCCAAGTGTTCATTCAAAGCTCAGGTCATTAAGTAGTGCCACCTTACAAACGCAACAATATCCGTTACTTAGGGCACGACAACCCCTCTTCCTAGTAAACCCTTGAGGTGTTAAGTGTCCCTTGGATATTGAGTGTTATAGAGAAACCACGCGACCCTCTGAGTGACGTCAAATATCCACGTGGTGTCCAGTGTCCTTATTGTTGAGTGTCAGGAGCGTTTAGTGTAGCTGGCGAGCCGTGTGCCATTAGTGACAAGGTTTGTGTCACAGGATAGTGAAGTGGCCCTAAGGGTGTGGGTGTCCGTCCCGGTGGTGGTGTTCCGGTAGTGGTGTCCCGGTGGTGGTGTCATTATCATTACTCGTACCAATAGTTCCCAATGATCCTGTGGTCCTTTGACCCGTCTGGTCCCCGGATTTCGGTTGGGATCCCTTGATGTTCCTTAAATCACAGGATCTACAGTTATCGCTTCAGCCTTTGATGTTAATTATCCTCAGTAATCCCTTCTCTGATCTTTGCTTCACCTCTTTCATTCTTGGATGCTCTTTACGTTAAAATCTAATTACATTAACCTGATTTGATTTGCCTATACCGTTGTGCCAGAGCTTCAGTCGCATGTAATTATGTCAAGCTTAACATCACTAAACAAAAATAAATGTAAGCCTAACTTTGATGCGGGCGAGACCTTTCCCTTCCAGTCCGAGTGTTCGCGTGCATAGCTCCGCGGGGCTTGACGTATCTTGAAGCTCACTCATTGAACCATTGTATTTACCCAAAACTCACTTCCTGTTTGCATTATTCCTGTTCAGACTCACCTTGCTTACTCCTCGTCTCCTCGCGCCGCTCAGGACTGGATGTATGTGTGTGTGTGTGTAGAAGCGTGGTGGGGGGGGAGGCGAGATGACGCAGCGGTCGTGTTATGTATGTTTTTAGTATTACGTTTGTGGTTTGTGCATTGCTTGTGTGTGTGTGTGTTTGTGTGTGGAGGGTAATAAGAGGGAAGTCTGATCGTCTTCACCGGTGTCCTCTCCCCCCCTCCCTCGCCTCCTCTCAGTATCACCACCATGCAAGACAACTTCTTATTTTTTCATCCTGTTTTAATAGTATTGTTTATGTTTAGTTTTGTCATTTATATTTTATTGGTTTATGTAATTTACGACGGAGATTCGTAAATGTGTAATTTTTTTTATGGAAGTAACATAAAAGTTTTCTTTATTTCCTTGGTCGGCAAATACGTGTGCAGTTCATTTTTTGTGTGAAATTCTAAGAACTGTTGGTTCTGACTCTATTTTTTTTAATTACTTAGAGTGCAGTTAAACTAGTTCACTTGTGTTTTTTTAGTTTTTTTTCTATATCTTTCTATTTATTCATCTGTCTATTTTTCTATCTATCTGTATATCTATCTACATACCTGCCTTATCCATGAATACACACACACACACACACACACACACACACACACACACACACACACACACACACACACACACACACACACACACACACACACACACACACACGTCAGATAACGTCCGCAACTGCATTCCTTCAGGGAAAACAGCATTATAATTTTTTGTCCTGGGATCGACTCATGAGGAAAAAAAATCGGGAGAAAGTTAGTGAAAATGATTTAAAGAGTTTGCCTTTTTTTGCCTGGAGGTTGACGGCTTACTAAAGTTTACCTTAATGATAATGAATAAGATTTAAACTTTTATCCGTGAGTTGTGTGTGTGAGTGTGTGTGTGTGTGTGTGTGTGTGTGTGTGTGTGTGTGTGTGTGTGTGTGTGTGTGTGTGTCTGTGTGTGTGTGTGTGTGTGTGTGTGTGTGTGTGTGTGTGTGTGTGTGTGTGTGTGTGTGTGTGTGTGTGTGGGTGGGTGTGTGTGTAAGTGTGTGTCATAAATTACACATACACATATACACAGCAGGAATACGAAAATGTTACCGTACACACAGGTAGTCACACTGGACAGGTATTGGTCACACTAACGCCCCACATTCTCTCCCGCAGTCTATGGCGTTCGTGGTGCTTCCCTTCCTGCCAGCCACCAACCTCTTCTTCCCTGTGGGCTTCGTGGTGGCCGAGCGCGTCCTCTACATGCCCTCGATGGGGTTCTGCATGCTGGTGGCCCACGGCTTCACCAACCTCCTCGATAGAGTGTGAGTATTCCAGAGAGAAAATGTATATTGTATTTCTCTACCACTTTTATATTGCTTGAGGCACATCTGTCTGTCTGTCTGTCTGTCTGTCTGTCTGTTTCTCCGACCATTTGTCAGTCCATCTTTTCACATTGTTTTTTTTTTTTCTTCCTGAGTTGCATTTTGTATATTTTATGACGATCGTTTTCGTCTTACAATCTGAAGAGGGAGACTTAGGTTTTTTCTTCTTTTTTTCCGTGTGTGTGTGTGTGTGTGTGTGTGTGTGTGTGTGTGTGTGTGTGTGTGTGTGTGTGTGTCTGTGTGTCTGTGTGTGTGTCGTGGCGGCCATCAGCGTCAGTGACCCGCGGCCAAACGGGTCAAGAGCTAAAACACTGCGGCTTATAACAATGTAAACCGTTTGTTGCACTTGATGGACGGTGACTTTTTGCTTTGTTTGAATGCCTCGCCAGGTGAATGCCGTAACAGTATTGATGCCAGGAAGGCGTCACCTCTTCTGACCCTGACCAATGTTAGTGTTCGTATTGGTGTGTTTTTAAGGCCCAGTCATACCTATATCAGATAAACGAGTCACATGTAAGAAACTACAAACCTTTCAGTGTTATCCGAAGTCTAGTGAAGCACCTCCGAGGCGAGGTCAAGATCCCTCGTGGTCACCTCAAGTCTCGTGTCCATTAAAGTTGCACGATTCTGTTTTAAAAATGTATAAAGATAGTTGATGTATTAGTAATGTGTTTGTCAATAAATAATTTAATGATGTGTATATTT
Source organism: Cancer borealis (assembly GCA_036785275.1). NCBI lineage: Eukaryota > Metazoa > Arthropoda > Malacostraca > Decapoda > Cancridae > Cancer > Cancer borealis. The sequence goes on along the minus strand of JAXIVD010009461.1, from coordinate 5,179 downwards.
TACAATTAATGTAATGAATATTTCAGTAATACTTGCATATCAAATATTCATTTACGGTGACTGCCAGTCGTGTTTATGTATGCGTATTTCTGTTTCAAAAGCAAATCACAACTTAGCTGACATTAATATATCCCTTGTTGTGGTTATCGTAGGGAATCCGATACAAGCTCACCTTTTCTTACCCTTTACCAAGGAATTCAGCGGCATTTCGACAAAACATTTAAACATAACCACCAGTTCTGCGGGCCAGGTCCTTCACCTATAAGGAGTGCACTCAAGGGTGTAATCATAGATTTTCAATATATGATTTCAAAATTGGTAGTTGGCTGAACTCTCCACATTTGAGGCCTTTGAAATATGTTCTTTTCTCGCCACAACAAACCACTGTTCAAGGCTTTGTCCGGTTGACTCAGCACCGATATTTTGAATTAATGATTCTATTCGTGTAGACATTCTTTGATTTTTGCTTAACTGATCAGGTGACGCCGCGGGTCCACCACTTCACTGGTGATTGTTGTAAGTAATGCACGACAGCGTGTTACTTACCAGGACTTACATGTGTGTGTGTGTGTGTGTGTGTGTGTGTGTGTGTGTGTGTTTATATATATATATATATATATATATATATATATATATATATATATATATATATATACATATATATATATATATATATATATATATATATATATATATATATATATATATATATATATGCACACTGGCTATCATAACCCTTTACCCTTGGTTTCGTGGGTGCGTGTAAGTGTTTGTGTGTCTGTCTGGGTGGAGTCAGCACGAACTGCATATATATGGCCCGGGCAGGATTGGTAGTGGAGGGTGGTCATCTCTCATACACACACACACACACACACACACACACACACACACACACACACACACACACACACACACACACACACACACACACATTTATTTTACCATTCCGAACAGTCCAATCAGTCATGAAGGATTACACGGCAGTCTCCAAAATTTTCTTGCTCAAATTTCAAAAGTGCTGTCCTTTCCTCCCTCGTCCCAGCGTGACCTTCGCGGGGCCTGATCAGTCTTATTATATTCTCTTGCCTCCTATTTTTCACTCAGTTATTGCATTTTTTTTGTGTCTTTCTTTCCCTTCACTTTCTCCATTTGTCTTCCTCTTCCGCACCATTTACCTCTTTTTTTTCTTCTTTTTTTCCGTTTTTCTTCCAGCCCATAACTGATAACGCAAAAAGATAAGGTTTGGCAGCCTGGGCACCACACACACACACACACACACACACACACACACACACACACACACACACACACACACACACACACACACACACACACACACACACACACACTGACCATCCTATCCCTTCCATCAGCCCTACCTCTTCATTCATTATCTTTTTCTTTTTTTTTTTCGTTAAGAGAGAAGGACCATGCCTCTGTCTTTGTGTGTGTGTGTGTGTGTGTGTGTGTGTGTGTGTGTGTGTGTGTGTGTGTGTGTGTGTGTGTGTGTGTGTGTGTGTGTGTGTGTAGAATTATTGTTTATACACCTTTGTCTTTTGTCTTCTCCCGGTTTAGTTTTACCTCGCATATTAAATGTCGTGTTGATGATGATGTATTATATCACTCCTCTCTCCTCTCCTCCTCCTTCCTCCTCCTTCCTCCTTCCTCCTCCTCCTCCTTTTCCTCTCTTCCTCCCCATTCTCCTCGTTCTTATGTTTCTGTCGTAAAGTTTATTGCAGTTTCATCTTCCTCGAGCAGTTTCGTCCAATGTATGAATTTGTATTTGTATCCCTCCTCCTCCTCCTCCTCCTCCTCCTCCTCCTCCTCCTCCTCCTCCTACTCCTCCTCCTCCTCCTCCTCCTCTTTAGTTTGTTCTTGTTCTTCTTCTTTTCCTCCAATTGTCAAAGTCCTTCAGCACAAATGAACGCTTTGACTCTGAATTAAACTCTATATAGTATCTTCTTTTTTTCTATATTTTTGCACCATTTAAATCATGTCATTGTCCCTGATACTTCTCCCTTGTCATTATTCACAACTCCTGCCCCCTTTTCCCTCTACCACCACCACCACCACCACCACCACCCCACCTGCACCCTCCACCGCTGCATTATCCAAAGCCACCTTAATGAGATGGGCAAAAGACATAGAAGTATCCCAGTGTCTTCTTTTACCGTTTTTGAAAGTGCTGTTGTAAATGGAATTGGCTGTATTTTTTCGTTAATTTCTCAGCGCGTGTAATTGGGCTGATGTGCTAACCCTCGTGTGAAGGAAGGAGACATGAACTTGCCCGGGGAAGAAAAAAAAAAGTGCGCGAGAAATTTTAAGTCTTTCTCGAGTAATTACTCTTAAAGCAAGTTACTGGATGGAAGAAGGCGGAGGTGTGGGAGAATGTGAAAGAGGATGGAGACAAAGAAGGAGGGAGGAAAAAGAAGGAGGAAAGACAAAAGGTAGATTTTATGTAAAGGTGCGAAGCGAGGTACGTGAGGAGAAAGTAAAATTACGGTTTGGGAGAAAAAAAAATAGAATAGTGAACATTTTTAACACTTTTGGAAGATCAAATTTGGGTCACTTCCCTGAAAGCCTTGCATGGCCACGCTCCGACGCCGCCGCCGCCGCCGCCTGCTGCTGCTGCCGCGCCTCCGGACATTCACCTCTGTCTGGGCTGCTCCTCCTCCCCTCCTTCCTGCTTGTTCATGTCACTTGGCTGATTGACTAATTTGCTACTTTTTTTCGGTATTGTTGATTTTCTAATGACGGAGGAAGACGCCATCCCTTCTGCATCCCAAATGTTCCTTCTTCTCCTCCTCTTAATCCTCCTCTTCTTCCTGTCCTTCCTTCTTCCTTCAACTCTTAACTCTTCCCCGGCCAGACCCTGAGTTCGGTCCTCGTATCGTAATGCAAACAAGTGTAACTCCAACTTAAACAGATTACCCCGGGTGCTTTTTTTTTCTTTTCTTTTTTCTTTAACTCGTCGCGCATGAAGTTTCGGAGCTAATTGGTGTTTAGAGAGCAGAGTTGCGAGTTGCGACGGGCGCCTCTGCCTTGCCTACTCAATGTCGCCACCACCACCACCACCACCGCCACCGCCGCTCCTGCTGCTGCCTTCCAGGATGAATCTTTTGCTCTTTTTATCTTCGTCTGTGGATACTTTTTGGTACGAAAGAGGAAGGTTAAGGAAGATGTTCAGAATTACACTATTATAAAATGAAAACAAGTAAAAAAGTTGTTAAAATGGCTACAAATAATATATAGTAACAATAGCAGCATTTAAAAAAATATAGATAACTCACTTATCAAAAAAATGAAAAGATACATGTTGGTTTCCGGAGGCATCTTAAGGCAAAGAAAATATTTACTTCATGGTTTTTTGACTCAACGTGTATGAAGAGGAAGGAAGGAGTGAAGAAGAGCGAGGAGTAGGAGGAAATATAATAAAGAGAGAGAGAGAGAGAGAGAGAGAGAGAGAGAGAGAGAGAGAGAGAGAGAGAGAGAGAGAGAGAGAGAGAGAGCAGAAGAGAGTCTCAATGGGGCACTTCTGAGAAATCTTATGTAACTGCGTCAGGTTTTGAGGCTGACTTGGGGCCACCCTGAACGTTGGGCTGAACTATCTTTAATATCCTTATCTTTTATCTTCAATAGTCTAGCCCCACACGGACAGCCTCGTTAGGTCAAGTAGGACTGTTACTGTCTGTTCTTCCTTTGTCCTCCTCCTCCTCCTCCTCCTCCTCCTCCTCCTCCTCCTCCTCCTCCTCCTCTTCCTCCTCCTATCCCTAATTCTCATCTCTTGACACTTGCTTCGTAAAATCCATTAGTTTGTGAATCATACATTGCCTCATGTAACGAATTCCTCCCACCTTCACATACACTCTAACCACACTACCTCTCCTCCTCCTCCTCCTCCTCCTCCTCCTCCTCCTCCCTCCTCCTCCTCCTCCTCCTCCTCTGTCTTATCTATCCCGTCCAAGCCCTGTCCGCCATCCAGCACCACCCAGTTGATGGATGTTGTGGCTCGAAGTGAATGATCGGCTCCCAATATTAGGCAAGTGGATGTCTTACTCGACGCTTGCACACCCAAAAACAAGCTCCTCTTCCCCCCACCACACGCACAGAGAGAGAGAGAGAGAGAGAGAGAGAGAGAGAGAGAGAGAGAGAGAGAGAGAGAGAGAGAGAGAGAGAGAGAGAGAGAGAGAGAGAGAGAGAGAGAGAGAGAGAGAGAGAGAGAGAGAGAGAGAGAGAGAGAGAGAGAGAGAGAGAGTAAAGAAATTTAAATGAAAGAGAGAAAGAGAGGGAGGTAAAAAGAAAGGGGTAGATGAGAGAAAATTATAAGGATGATGAGGCAAGTTTAATGGATAAGAAACGCGAGAAAGTTGTGAGGGAGAGAAGAGTGAAAAAAAAAAAACTGGAAACTTAGAATGAGAGAGAGAGAGAGAGAGAGAGAGAGAGAGAGAGAGAGAGAGAGAGAGAGAGAGAGAGAGAGAGAGAGAGAGAGAGAGAGAAAGGGGGGGGGGGGGTGCTCAAAAGAACACGAACCAAATAAAATATATAAATACTAATCCAAATCTAACCAATGAGCTGTTCGATCGATGCATTAATAAACAACAAACAACAAACATACACAAAAACTATAATAAAGAAAACGGGGTCAGGATAAGAAAGCAAGGGAGACTTTAAAAAAAAAATAAATAAAGGAAGAAGAATACAGTGAGGGGAATAGAGAGCGACAGAGTAATCATGTTATCGCGTGACACAGAAGCATTACATCGTGTGTGCTGGTGCTGGTGCTGCTGCTGATCATGAAAGGAGGGGGAAGGGAGGGAAAGGGAGAGACGTGGAGGGTAAGAAAGAATGGGGAGGAGGAAGAGAAGAGGAAGGAAAGGTGAGGGAAAAGAGGAAAAGAGGAGGAAGATCAGAACGAGTTAATGAGATGTTTCGCTGTGGAGGAAGAAAGGAAAAGGGGAGATTTGGTTAGGGCTGGGGTTGAGGAGAGACATTAAGAGAGAGAGAGAGAGAGAGAGAGAGAGAGAGAGAGAGAGAGAGAGAGAGAGAGAGAGGAGAGAGAGAGAGAGAGAGAGAGAGAGAGAGAGAGAGAGAGAGAGAGAATAAATAATACATCTGAGAGGGAAATCAAATATAGTCAGTCATCATTAGAGAAACGAAAAGTAAGGGAAAGGAAAAAAAG
>JAXIVD010009460.1:2500-15370 GCA_036785275.1 Cancer borealis | reverse complement strand
ATATATATATATACTAATTTATACATATACTTATATATATTTATAAATATTATTATATATTATATATTATATATATATATATATATATATATACATATATATAAATATATATAAGTATATATGTATATATATATATATATATATATATATATATATATATATATATATATATATATATATTTATGTATATATATATATATATATATATATATATATATATATATATATATATATATATATATATATATATATATGTATATATATATATATATATATATATATATATATATATATATATATATATATATATATATATATATATATATATATATATATATATATATATATATATATATATATATATATATATATATATATATATATATATACATATATATATATATATATATATATATATATATATATATATATATATATATATATATATATATATATACACACACATATATATATATATATATATATATATATATATATATATATATATATATATATATATATTGTTTATTTTTTATTTTTTTTATTTTTTTATTTTTTTTATTTATATATATTTTTTAACATATATATGAAGAAGAGAATAAGTAAAGGAAAGGAAAAAGGAGGAAAAGGAGGAGGAAATTTAAGTTAATGAGGTATGAGTAAACCCTTAATTTACTGTATGAAACATCCCTATTAAATTACATCTACAGGTGATTAATTTGTCGTAAGGAATGAAATTTAGGTCAATTGAAGAAAACTGCAAAATAGATAGATGTGTTGAGTAGGTACACAAATAAACACGTAGGAATGAGCGAAGGGCTATCAATGCTGCTACCTATACCCATGGGAAAACATGCGGTGCTAGACCACCAGCAACAAACCCCCAAACGTGTTATATCATAAATACATTCGCATGACTTGATTACATATTGTTACAAAAATGAATAGTAACATAGCTGAGGATTGGAGTCAAAGTACTTGTTAGTCCGTTCATGAAAGCTGTAAGTGTTACAATCTCAATAATATTGTTAAATAGAGAATTCCAGGCAATTTTAGGAGTGTTTGTCTTTATTTTTTTAAATTCTTTTACCAACTCTCCTTCGCTAACTGACTGTCTATACTCTTTAAATCACCGCCGCAATGTTGCATCTTTATCTATCTTTTACCGCTATTTTCATGCTGACTGCTCTTCTGAACTTGCTAACTGCATGCCTCCGCTCCTCCCGCGGCCTCGCTGCACAAGACTTTCTACTTCTTCTCATCCTTATTCTGTCCATCTATCTAATGCAAGAGTTAACCAGTATCTTCACTTTTTCATCCCTTACACTGGTAAGCTCTGGAACTCTCTTCATTTGTCTGTTTTTCCACCTGCCAACGTTGTAAGTCCCGTCTGAAGACAGTATGGCAGCAATTTGGGTTGTCTTTGGCCACTCGGCGGTGATATCAAATATTGAAAAGTGGTCAGCGGATATCGGGGATTCGAACCCGGGACCCTAGGCTCCCACGCCCGAACGCTGACCACTGCGCCACCGCCTCCTCACGGGTACATTTATCAGCCTTGGAATATTTGTGTTATTCTTCGTTGAACTCTTTCTAGCTTTTATATGAGTTTTTTGTAATAAGGGGGAAAAGAAAACTTTACACAGTATTTGAGTGGGGTCGTGCCAGTGAATTATAAAGTTTTAATATAACTTTTTCGAAAGTAATTCTATGAAGCTAACCAGTTTATTTTTAGCTTGAACAACCTCTGAACAATGAAACTGGGCTTTAATCGTTTGATATTATGATACTGAGATCCTTTCCCATTTTGATTACAGAAAGCTGGCTATTCATAAAATACTGAACGCAATCGTTTTGACGTCCACTGTGGGAAACTTTACATTTATCGACGTTAAATTCCATTTGCCAATCGTTGACCCAACAGATTAATTAATCTAGATCTGACTGCAATGTTTCTGTGTCACGTGTCATTGTTATTTCACCGACAATTATTGTGTTATTGGCAAATCTTGTGATTTTGCAAGAGATGGCTTCAAATATGTCATTAACATATTTCATGAACAAAACTGGGCAAAGTACCAAATCCTGGGATACGTCACGTTTTACTTGAAGCCAGCGAGATGAAACATCATTTAAAACCGCTCTTTTACCATTATGAGATCCAGTCATTAAGCCAATTGTGAATTTTACCAGAAATACCGTGTCAGCAGTTTGTTAAGCAATAGTATGTGAGGAACTTTATCAAGAGTCTTTTGGAAATACAAATATATGACATTCACTGATATGTTTTCATCATACACGTCAAAAATATAATGAAAGTCGTCGAATTAGTCAAGCATGAACGCTTACCACGGAAATCATGTTGCGAGTTATTTGTTATTTCATTTTCTTCGAAGAATTTCATCATATTGTCGCAATTGCTAATTGCCATTTATATGTATATAACCGATTTCAGGCTAATCGGTTGATAATTGCTTTGTTCCCATTATATTTTAATTGTTGTTATATTATCATGTTATATTAACTGCCAAACTAATAGTCAGCTTGATTGCATGTTGATATTTATTCATTGTATGCTCGTTTTATAAGAGAGAGGTTTTCTTTCAGTTTGCTATTCCACCATTTCAGTTTATTCTTCATCACTGGACGTATGTTATAAGGTACGCATAAGTTTATGGAGTTGCTCAATACTATGGTAAAGAACTAGCATATTTTATCAAATTCACCCTCTGGTAATGGGCAGACATTCTTAGGTATTATTGGGTGAATCTGGCTGGCTCTCTGTCCACCATCACATTCACCACTGTCATGCTAGAACTCTACACAAGTCAAGATTCGAGATATTTTTAAATGGTTTGACGTGGCTGGTAAAACCGTGACGGAGTGTCAAGGCACTGGGTAGGCAGGATAGTCAATCACGCAGTAACTCAGGTGTGAGGCAGCGTGGCTGTTAGGAATAGACGTGTCTACCCAAGGACGAGGTAACGGAGAAAGTAGGTGATTATTCTCGTCCGAAACCCAGGTATTTCGCTTATATGACTAAAAGAGTTGTTGTGAAGCGAGGGTGACAGGCATTGGTGTACAGAGTACTAGCTACGAGCTCAAGTCAGACGCCAAAGTGTGACTTCTCGCAAGTGGAACGTGGGGTGCCAACTTCACAAGAAGTAATTACTAGTTCTCGTGTGCAATAACACTAAACGAGAAAAGTGGAGTTGGTGTTAAGCACGAGAAATAAGTGTTGAGTTGCTGATAATGGTTGTTCGTTACAGAGAATGTAAAAGAGTTGACGCTGTGAATGTATATGTCTAATTTGTGAATTATATGAGCACTACTGGCAGCAGTTCCTTAATGATCCCCATTGTTGTGTGGCACGGTTCACCAGAATAAGCAGTTACTTAAGCAGTTGTCTACATGTGGTTCGAATGGTTTCTGCAAGGACATTGATTCCACCACCACCACCACAACCACAACCACAACTACCACTGCCTATTTTTGGTAAGGCTGATTTTGTTTAAGAGACAATTAGTGAAGTTTTAAACTTTAATTGGTTGCCACCTCAATGTGGAGGCACCTGCTTGGGGTAAGGACCTGGTGTGGCACTTTAGGTGGAGATAGGGAGTGGCAGGGGAACTTGCTGGGGTGCGGATAGGTGACAATTGGAGGAGGGAGGTGCAGTTCACATTTCAAGGATAGAGAGTGGTTTGGGATTGGGAGGAAGTGAGTGTTCTTTTGGGCGTTAACTTATTGGAGGAGGAAGTAAAAGAGGAGGAGGACAAGGACGGGGACGAAGACGACGACGACGACTTTCATCAGTAAAGCTCCTAGGAAAAAACATTTAGATAGAGTGATCAGAAAGGATGGATATCACGTTTTCTGTTGGTCGGTGATCGTTCATGGTGCATCCCAGACCCAGCTGAGCCTCTTCAAGGTTACGTGTACCAAGTTAGGGGATCAGGGTCCATACTTATAAAGCAAAAACTCTGTCTCAGACAATCCTAAGCACACAAAATGGCGGAAATCGTTGAAAATCGGTTCTAACTATTAGGAATAAGTCTTAAGTCGCGCTCTAAGCTAAGTGCGGTTGGGGGTGCGAATAGCAGCTAGACTCAAGTCCTAAGACACTAGCAGACGACACTCATACGCGGTTTTCCGTTTAGCACCAGCCTGAGCCAGCCTCAACTCATAGTATAATATTGATATATACCTCCAATAAAACAGTGTATATATACGAAGAAGATATTAAGCGGCAAAGAAACGTTGTAGAAATGCTGCTGTGGGAACAAAATTGTTTAATAGTGGTGAATACCAGAAACAAGGGAGATATAACGGCAGCCTCTAAACTGTTTTGTTATGTTCTTTGAATTTTGATATATACTCCCAAGAAAACAACTGATATGTACGTGGAGGAGATTAAATGGTAAAAAATATTTAAAAAAAAATGCTAGTGTAGCCACAAATAATGTATAACCGTAGCAAATAAATAGTTAAGAAGATATACCCAAAGTTTCTTTGGAGGTAAGGGAAACCTAACATTGATACATTGATATACACAAACAATTCTGACATTCATTACCGTCGCAAATAAATAGCTGCTAATAAGATATCCCCATTCCCATCTTCCCCCCAATAAACATGACGACATGTGAGAATGTAAGGGGAACTGAGCGGGTGTGAAAGTGAAATCTTACACAACCTAACTGGGAGACTGCTCCCAATGGAACCCCTTAATAAGCATATTTTTTTTCTTTTGTAATAAGGCACTCATTAAAGGCAGGAATAAAATATTATGTTTTGATTATAGACTATCGTTCAATATCAGAAATATAGTGAAAGAACCAGCATGTGCACTTTGTATTTTGCACTTTAAAGCAACCTAACTTTGTTCAATGATTCAACAGTCTTATAAGTTTAAATGAGAAAAAGTAAAGGATGTTAGCCAAGAATTTGATCAACTTTAAATCAGAACGGAGCTAGAAAGGTTAAACTGTGGTTAGTTTACCTTCATAACCAGTATATACAGTACGAAAATTGCATCGCTCCTTTTGTGCAACTGTGTGTTACATGCATGTAAGGACCTCAGCAGAAGAGTTGATCATGACCATACTAAAATTAATCACATTATGCTTTACACAATACACAAAAGAACAAGAAGTGACATGGAGGAGTGTAGGACAAAATCCCCTTAGGATACAAAATTTATGATGACAAAACCAGCCCATGACAAAATATATATATCATAATTTTTTGTCTTATTATTTGTAATGTATGAATACTTCTGAGATGTAAATTATTACATTCATTATATGATAACCCCAATCACAAAAAATCTTATTTAACTTAACTTAACCGGTAAAGATTCGTTTCCTTTACCACTCAATATCTCCTTACCTCTATAATGCACTGCAAATTTAATCTCAGAAGCTGGTTCAAATTACTTCAAACAGTTATGCTCCAGAATTACAGAAAAAATAATCGATATTATTTTTAGGTTACGTTAGGTTTAGTGAAATTTTAAGTTTAGTTAGGTTTGGTTGGGTTAGTTTTAGTTAGGCTTATTTAACTGTAATTCTGGGAAGGTTATGCTAACAAAGCAATTTTTTCGGTGATTTTTTTTTATATATTTACCAGAATGGCGTGTGGCTACGAAAAATATGGCGTCTGCACCTCTCACAACCCCATAATTTTAGTCATAGAAAACATTTAATAGCTTCTAAATCAACATAATATAACATAACATTAATTAACTATATCTTAACTTATATTGACAAATAACAGAACCTTGTTCAAACCAAACTAAACTTAAATTTTCAAGAAGAAAAAGAAAATCGTATTTTTTCTGTATTTCAGCGGCATAACTGTGGTGATCTGAACACGTTTCTGAGGTTTAAATTGCAGTGCATTATGGTGGTTAAGGAAACGAATCCTTACCACCTAACCTAATCTAACCTATCGAAGAAAAAAATCATATGGGGTTCTACCCTGGAGGGTTTTGTTCTATCTTTTTTTCCTAGTGGGTTTTGTAAAATTTTTAAAACTGAAGGTAGCAGTAGAGTCCATAATTTCGTTTGAATTGAGTGCATCCAAGTTCTTTGTTTATTTAGGCCCTTTGAACGGAGCGTTGCATCGACGATAAAAACATATCCTCATATATGTATTTTTAATTCTAGTCATAACCAGTAATCGTAGAAATACTCATTGTTATTTTTCATCGTTATTTTCACTCTTTTTAAAACTTTTAGTATCCAAACCGAATGCTTGCTATAAGTAGCGCTATTTCGACATGTTCCTGGCAGCTTGCGCCGATGTCTTAGACTCATCCTTAAGCTCTGCGCCTTAGCTGGACAAATGTCCTAGCTTAGTTAAGTCGCGTTCTTAGGATCAAATCATAATTCCTTATAAGGATGGGCCCAGGGTCTCAGCTCAGCTCACCTGTCGTGTGGCTAACGTAGTAACTCCCTGTGACTCTCATTGGTGTGACTTCAAGGATTATACGTGTTTGTTATGGTCTTTAGTAATTACCACTTCCTTAATCATTACCACCCCTACCACTGTCATCACTACCACCATCACTACTACTGGGCGGCTGCAGGTTGTTATTAAGTCTAATCGGAAAGATTATCGGCCAAAATATAAGTGCGTTAGTTCAATTAGCAATGAGTGAGTGAGTGAGCATGTCATCTGTTCGAGGTTTGTAGCTCGGATCACTTTTCCTTATCGTTGTGTTCCTGATTCTTCCTTTCGTAATCTTCTTGAACCATTACTCCTGCCTGCTGCGTGTTCATCCTTCCTTCTGTGTCCCTTCCTAGTCCTGCTATCACTGTCTTGCTCCTCCTCACCCCATCATCGCTCCTATCCCTTTTACCGTATACCTCACATCGTTGTCTGTCACTCTATGGAATCCCGACACCTATCAGTTATTACACCGAAAGATAAAGTAATATATGTGTAATGTCCAACTCACGCAGGTACTCTTAACTTGCTACCGTAGACACTAGGTAGGATCGTAATGGCCAGCGGTAAGGTGTTACATGGTCTTATTCGACCGTGCATTATACCGTAAAAATGTTATATTTTAGTGTAAGCAGCATTAGTGGAAGGATAATTCAAGTGTTCACATTCTGTCTTATTCGGCCTTGTATTTTACCGTAAAATATATTATCTTTTAGTAGCAGCAACGTTAGTGGGAGGAGAATCCAGACCCCTATCCTCTTCAGTAGCGATACGAAAGCAGGAGACGAAAAATAAGAGTAGATCAGTAAGGAAGCCATCGCAGGTATAATGAGAGAGAGAGAGAGAGAGAGAGAGAGAGAGAGAGAGAGAGAGAGAGAGAGAGAGAGAGAGAGAGAGAGAGAGAGAGAGAGAGAGAGAGAGAGAGAGAGAGAGAGAGAGAGAGAGAGAGAGAGAGAGAGAGAGAGAGAGAGAGAGTGGAGATAGAGAGAGAGAGAGAGAGAGAGAGAGAGAGAGAGAGAGAGAGAGAGAGAGAGAGAGAGAGAGAGAGAGAGAGAGAGAGAGAGTGAGAGAGAGAGATACATTACCTGAACATATAGAGCAGCATTCTCCTTCGTTGGGCCCGCCTTTGCAGTCCTCGGGGCAAGGCTCGCTTGTACAGTTGTAGTGGTAGCCGTCACCCTCCTGTTACAAGGAAGTGAAAGAAGGCCAGAGTGAATAAACTTTCTCTTTTTTTATTAATCCAATATTTAAGCAACACTAAAACAGAATTAACTAAACACAGTACTGGATGCGGAAAAAAATAGAAATATGTTTTCCTTTGCGTCATCGTCGACGTGGAAGTTCGTTGAGTACTCGCAAGAAAGAAAGTGAAAAAGTGAAAGGGAAATGGTAGACAGGTTAAGGGGGACGAAAGTAAAACAAGAATGGAATTTGTGAATATGTACTTAAGGTTTTATTCCTCCTTCTCGCTATTTACATTTCTTAACACCAGCAGTAGCGGAAGTGAGTCTTAAGTATAGCCACTGAGGAAGACAAATAGTTGGGTGATCGCCGATATTTGGTGTAGCTGAGTTAAGTGTCAAGTGGACGAGGAAGTGATTATAAACATTCTGGTTAAGTTGTGCTGATGGCTGGCTGCGTCTAAGCTAAAGTCTAGCGAAGGAGACCAAAGTAGAAAGCGAGGTGGGTTTTGATAGTATTGTAGTTTTATTCATGCGAGCACAGATAAGAGAGAGAGAGAGAGAGAGAGAGAGAGAGAGAGAGAGAGAGAGAGAGAGAGAGAGAGAGAGAGAGAGAGAGAGAAGAGAGAGAGAGAGAGAGAGAGAGAGAGAGAGAGAGAGAGAAGAGAGAGAGAGAGTGTTGCACTGTGTAATTTACTCTCAATTTACTCTCTCCTCTCTCTCTCTCTCTCTCTCTCTCTCTCTCTCTCTCTCTCTCTCTCTCTCTCTTTTCTCTCTCTCTCTCTCTCTCTCTCTCTCTCTCTCTCTCTCTCTCTCTCTTCTCTCTCTCTCACACACACACACACACACACACACACACACACACACACACACTCGTGCTATGTCTTTCTTTCTTGCTATTAAATGCTTTCTTTAAATTATAATTTTTCCTCCTTCTACTCCCTCCCTCCTTCTCTCCTCCTCCTCCTCTCCTTCTCCTCCTCTCCTCCTCCTCCTCCTCCTTCCTCCTCCTCCTCCTCCTCCTCTCCTCCTCTTCCTTCCTCCTTCCTCCTCCTCCTCCTCCTCCTCCTCCTCCTCCTCCTCCTCCTCCTCCTTCCTCCTAACCCCGTTCTAGAAATAGTTGGTCAGAAAAGAGTTTAGATTGTTTCCGCTGTTCAAATCGCTCCCTATACGTTTACCTACTGTACTGAACTTAGTATCACCTGTTTTCATTATGCCGAAAGCTACTCGTTTTGCCTGTTCCAGCTGCGGAAACTCTTTTGTCCCTGGAGTTTTTTGTTCAGCAAAACAGCCAACTATGTTGCCTGTTTTGCAATTGTCAGGCAGAAATTAAGGAATTGAGGCAGGAGGTAGCTCTTCTGAAAGACGAGCTACAAGAGATGAAAAGACTAGCACAGGTTGGTAAAGCCGTTGAAAGTACAGGAAAAATTCAAGAAAATGCCAGCACTGTTGAGAATAATTCAGGTGACGGCTTTACAGTTGTGAAGAGTGGTAGAAAGACCAGTGCTCAAAGTTTTGAAAGCGCCACTGTTCCTTTGCAGAATAGGTTTGCAGTTCTGCAAGAAGAGGCTGAACCCGAGCCAGATGTAATGCTGGTTGGGGATAAACTTGTTCGAGGCCAAGGGAACGAATTTTGTAGGGATAAACCTAGGAGGAAATATAGGTGCTACCCTGGCCAAAAGATAGAGGATATCACAGAGAGAGTGGACTACTTAGTAGAAAACTCCACGGAGGACTCAATGTTCGTGACTGTTTGTGGGTACGAACAACTTTCGCTGTAACACTGCAACCGACATTGTAGATAAGTATCGGGCTATGCTTAGGGAATTTGCTACTAGGCGAAGGAAGGTAGCAGTGTGTGGCATCATTCCCCGATATGATGTTGGACCTGCAATTTTTAAAAGAATGTCGGTTGTGAATCGTGAGGTAGAGGCGCTCTGTAGGCAGGAAGATATGCATTTCTTCGACCTGTGGCACCACTTTTGTTTGGATAAGACGCTGTATGCTCGTGACGGCATACACCTAAATTGTGTGGGGAAGGCGAGGTTAGGTAGAGTTATAGGCGAGTGTTTAGCTGGTATACCTCGCCCCCCTGTAGCAGGAAATGGGGGCACAGCTGATGAGGACACATCTAGCGTAGCTAATGAAGTGACTGTTGACAGCGTAGCTGACAACAGTCACAAAGCTCCCGAAACTCAGAGTGTAGTAAGGCAGGAAGAGGAAATAGGTATGGCAGAAGTGCCCATGCCCATTGCAAGATGCTCCAGGGATGAGGATTTTCAGTAAGTGGATCGCGTACCGGGTCAGCTGAAAAACGTATGAAGACAATAAAGGGTCTAAATTTGTTTTATACCAATGCACGAAGCATTATAAAGAAACGAGACGAGCTCGTAGCTTATGTAATGTCTGAAAAGCCGGATATCGTTAGCATCACCGAGACATGGTTAAATATCAGTGAAAATCACTTAATCTCTGAAGTCAATATCTCCGGTTATAACATGTTTCTAAATTGTAGAGAAAATAAAAGAGGAGGTGGTGTCATGTTATACATAAATTATACTATCAATGCCACAGAAATAAACAAGGAGAACAGATCAGCGTACGAATCTGTATATGTAAAGATCAAGATTAATAAAAAGTATTTGATAATTGCAACGATCTATCGACCACCTAAAATGACGCTTGAAAACGATAAATTGTTATATGATGAAATAGAAACCGTAGTAAAAACAAAGAACTCAATAATATGCGGAGATATCAATTTGCCACATATCAATTAAAGACTATTCACATCAGACAATGAGGGATCTCGTCTACTTAAGCTGATGAAAAGGCTTTACCTATCCCAATTTGTAAGTAAGCTAACTCTAGATAACAATATATTATATTTAATTTTAGTCTCAGACTCCGATCTTATTGATACTTGTGAAGTTGGCGAGATTCTATCAAATAGTGATCACAAAATCATTCGATGTAAAGTCAGTTGTGAGGTTGACGTAAAAGAAAATACGCTTTTGGTCCCAAATTACAAAAAGGGAAACATATTAGGACTTAAAACAGAGTTACAAAAAATAAATTGGCGAGACGTTTTTATTTGCAATAATGTTGAACAAATGTGCAATTGTTTTACTGATATTCTCCTCCAAGTTGAAAGTAAATGGATCCCTAAAGTAAAAAAGCGCGTGAATGGTACAAAAAACCCTCAATGGATGACAAATGACATAAAAGTCATCATAAATAGAAAAAAGAAAGCCTATGCGAATTATAAAAGATCTAAATCAGATGATGACTTCATGCACTACATTGCTACCAAAAGGCACTGTGAGAAGGTAATTAAAAAAGCGAAACATAACCTTGAAATTAGTATATCGCAGCAATCGAAAACAAATCCTAAAAAGTTCTATCAGTACATACGTAGTAAGAAAACTGTAAAAGATAAAGTTGGCCCCATAAAAGATGTTAACAACAGACTTGTGAGTGATTGTAAAAATATGGCTAAAATTCTAAATACCTTTTTCCATAGTGTGTTTATCACTGAAGATATATCGTCACTGCCGATTGTAAATTACATGTTTAGAAGATCCGAAAATGAAATGTTGAAAATTGATGAAATAACTGAAAGCGATATAGTTAAATATTTAAGAAACTTAGACCCAAATAAAAGTACAGGTGCCGATCAATTATCAGCGAGATTATTACTAGAGTGCCAAGATGAACTTTTGCTACCCTTGAAATTACTCTTTAACAAATCCCTTCAGGAAAGATCAGTGCCAAGTCTTTGGAAATGTGCAAATGTCACACCGATATTCAAGAAAGGTAACAAATGCGAAGCTGGTAATTATAGACCCCTCAGTCTTACTTCGGTAGTTATCAAAATTCTTGAAAAAATTATCAGAGATAAAATTACATCTTTCCTAGATAATCACAATCTGATTTTAGACACTCAACATGGCTTTCGAAATAACAGATCTTGTCTCACAAATCTGTTGGAATTTTATAATTATGTCTTCTCAAATTACAACGAGTGAGTTCCTTCTGATGTTATTTATCTCGATTTCAGAAAAGCGTTTGATACCGTGCCACACAAGCGTCTATTGATCAAACTAAAAGCTCACGGAATGGGAGATCAGTTGTGGTCGTGGATAGATAGCTGGCTAACGGATCGGAAGCAGAGAGTTGTGATTAATGGTGAAGCCTCCTATTGGCTTCATGTTTCTAGTGGAGTTCCACAGGTGTCTGTTTTGAGTCCTTTACTCTTCTTGATATATATAAATGATTTAGACTGCGGCATTACTACTAAAATATCCAAGTTCGCTGACGATACCAAAATAGGTGGTAAAGCACTCACAATTGACGACTGTAAGGTCATACAGCAGGATTTAGACAACTTAAGTACCTGGAGTGATAAATGGCTTTTGAAGTTTAATAAAGATAAATGTAAAGTAATGAACGTTGATTTCAATAATCGAAAGCATAATTATAAATTACAGTCACAAAATTTAATGAAAGTTGAAGAAGAAAAGGATCTAGGAGTACTAGTAAAAAGCGATTTGAAAAATGGCATACAATGTTTGGCTGCTAGTCGAAAAGCTAACATTATGCTTGGATTTATTGCTCGTAATTTTCAATGTAAGAATCCGGAAATCATAACGCGTCTTTATACTTCGTTAGTGAGACCCCACTTAGAATATGCAGTCCAGTTTTGGTCGCCGTGCTATCTAAAATAAACTAGAGAGCGTGCAAAGATGAGCAACTAAACTAGTTCCAGGCCTTCGTGGCTTGTCTTATGAAGAGCGTCTGAAAAGATTAGATATGTTTTCCCTAAAAGACCGTCGAATCAGAGGGGATCTGATTGAAACCTTCAAGATACTAAAGAATATAGATCACATAAACCTTGAACATTTCTTCGAGCTCTCATCACAACTGACAACGCGAAATAATGGCTTAAAGATTAAAGGACAACGTTTCAATACCGATTTGCGAGAAAAAAAAACTGTTTTAATATACGGGTAATTGACTTTTGGAATAAACTACCAGCATCTATAGTTCAAGCTAACACGATTGTCACCTTTAAAAATCGATTAGACAAGTATTATAAGGAATTCGGCTTTTAAATTTTGTCCCGCGGTAGTGTTAGATTGATTTAGATTAGCCTTTCTATTTTTTTCCATCTTTCCTATATAAAATTTCCTCGTTTGTCTCTTTCAACAAACGAGGTGTTTTTCATCGTTCTTTTTCC
>JAXIVD010009459.1:7500-15370 GCA_036785275.1 Cancer borealis | reverse complement strand
CTGCACACGCCCTGCAATTACATACAGTCAACCTTTGCTCTCAGGGAAATGAAATGACACTGAATCTCGCGAGTAATGAGGAAAAGTCAGGATTAAAGAAAATGTGTCGTGATGAAAAGAGAGGAGAGAAAGAGAGAAAGAGAGAGAGAGAGAGAGAGAGAGAGAGAGAGAGAGAGAGAGAGAGAGAGAGAGAGGGGGGGGGAGAGAAAAAATGCGTGAGAGAATGTGAGTGAGCTGTGCGTGTGAGGAAGAGAAAGCACATCACAGACTTGTCTGTTTCTCTCCTATTTTTTTTATAGTTTTTTTTCTCTCTCTCTCTCTCTCTCTCTCTCTCTCTCTCTCTCTCTCTCTCTTCTCTCTCTCTCTCTCTCTCTTTCTCTTTCTCTCGTTCTCGTTCCGACTAATTAGCTTTCCCCTCCCCCGCTCATCAAGCATACCTGTTTCCTTTCCTTTTCATTAACAATCCTTTCCTCTTCCCTTCTCATTCCTTCACAACTAACTTCACCAATGTTGTTAAGCTTTTTTCCTGCAATAATTCCATTGATTTTGATTGCCAACGTTACTTTTCCGAACAACATGACAAATAAGTTCAGGGTCTGCAATAGTCATCAACTTTTATACGAAATTGAACGCTGCGGTTTGTCGGTCAAAGTGACATTTCCTGTATCTTGTCTTTCTTTTAGAAGTGTGGTGTTGAGGAGAGCTTTAAAATACTCTCACCTAGTAGCATTCTGCCACCGCCTCTTCTTGATGACCAATTTGTAGATATTTACGACCTGTTTGCGCGGTAGTTTCGGCAGACACTTTTCGCAGTTGAGGTATGGCAGACAGTGTTCGCATTTCAAATTAGGAACAGTCTTTATCGAGATGCTTTTGTCTACTGAGGATTCTTTTTCAGGTAGATTTTACCCTATGGTAAACTTGTTCCCTGTTTGTGTTGCAGTAATTGCAGAACTGTACTCTCCTCACTTTCAGAATGTCATAATTTCGAAATGTATATGTTATGCTTGTACATGCAAATCTAAATAAACCATATATTACACACACACACACACACACACACACACACACACACACACACACACACACACACACACATTCACACACATTACCACTGTCTTGCTAGCGGTGATACAGGGAGACAGAAGGTAAATATGTGGTGTTGAGTTCCCTTCTTTCGCCTCACATTTTACCTCGAGGTAAACTGTCAGCACACACATTTTATAATTCCTCCTCTTCCTCTTCCTTCTTCCTCTTCCTTCTCCCTGCTCACTCTCCTCTACTAATCACTACCATATCTCTCCCTCCCTTCCCTGGCCTCACCATGTGTCCAATAAAATGTCATTAAGACCACAGGTTCACATTTTCTCGTTACCGACACAAGAGTTGTTACTGGTAGTTTGTCGTCCGTTCCCCCTTATTATCCTCGGTGAGGGTCGCCCCGAGAGAGAGAGAGAGAGAGAGAGAGAGAGAGAGAGAGAGAGAGAGAGAGAGAGAGAGAGAGAGAGAGAGAGAGAGAGAGACGCTATTGTGAGCATAATGAATTAAAGTGCAAGCTTTTGAAATATATGGAAATGTTAACACACACACACACACACACACACACACACACACACACACACATACACACACACACACACACACACACACACACACACACACACACACAAACACAAACACAAACACAAACGCATCAAAAGTTAATGCAGGTCGTCCTTTCAAAATGATGTATCCTTTTCTACAAAACGACACACTATAGTCATCAGAGGGACGGTTATTCGGGTGGTCAGGGAGACTCTAAGTACACTTGTAACTGGAGCACGCCAAGCTAGGTGTAGCGGCGTTCTCATCCTCTCTTGGGAAATTAGAAAGACCAAGAAGTGGAAAAGTTTACCTTTGAGGCCTCGCATTAGCCTAAAGGATTCCTGCTGCTAAGGAGGATGAGGATGAGGAAGACAAGGAAGAGGAAAAAGAGGAGGAGGAGGAGGAGGAGGAGGAGAAAAAAATAGCCTAGCCTTAAAGGTTGTTAGGCTGTTTGCAATACGCTACACTGATCTTAAGTGAGAGATTCAGAATGAAGAGTAAATTTAAAAGCTCCTCCCCAACCACTGTTCTCCGTACACGGAGCTGGCAGAAAAGGAAGAAAAAAAACATACAACATAAAAAAAATGCATGAACAATTTAATGAGCGAGTCAGAAATATCACTATTACTATAACTACCAGACCACTAGCAACAACCTCAAAAAATGCGACATTTCATACATACGTTCAGAAAAAAGCTTATTTGAATGTTTATATGGTAATAGATATTTTAGTTGCGTATTAGAGTTAAAGTACTTGTCTAGTCTGTACTTGAAAACTGTAACTGTTATACTACAGATGATTTTAAAGGAATGAGAATAGCATACGTTAACGACCCAACTATGAAGAAGTTTGACGAGAATCTTTACACAACATTACACAACATTTTCACAGCCAATTCTTGCTATATTTCATTAACCTTCATCCGTCCTTGCCTCAAAGACATATACCAGCACCACACATCTGATCACTATTGTCATCATAGCCCACATGCCACGTCCTCTCTCAGTTCTCTCTCTTTGCTCATTCTTCATCATCCCTCTAGTCTAGTGCCTACCACATACTCCACTTTCCTGCGGCATTCCAGCAATTACTTTTATTCTCTCTCTCTCTCTCTCTCTCTCTCTCTCTCTCTCTCTCTCTCTCTCTCTCTCTCTCTCTCTCTCTCGGTCATGATCAAGGCGGATAAAGGTCTCACGTGATGTAAAAATTGTTTGAGTAGAGAGTGAAGTGAGGGAGCGAGGTATTCAGTGGCAAGTCAATATCCTGCCGCAACTAATGAGACAGAAACCAGAATATCGAAAGGTTACAAGTGTTAAACTCCACTAGAACATATAGTCAAATACATGTAGATAGACGGGAATATATATACATACATATGTACATATATATGGAAATCAAATACACACAAGGAAGTAAATACATATATGAAAGAAAGAACAGACAGGAGACAAACACATATACAGAAGAAAAGAAAAAAAAACCACACACACGTAAAACCACTCACCTCTATGAAACTAAACCGACAAAAGAAATAAAATATCCCTTTGTCTGTGTGGCGCGGGACTTGGGTGTGAATGGCGCCACAAAAAGATTCGCAGGAGAAAGAGGGAACGAGAGAAAGGATAAAAGACAGCCTGCAACGGTCAGACAAAAAAGGTGCTGCAAAACAGAGAAAACCAAAGGCCCAGGCGTGACGTTTGATTCAGCGAGGAAGAAAAGAGAGTGACTTTGTGTGGCTGGGGTGTCACGTGGGCACTGATGGGAGGAAAGGTGGGGAGTAGGAGGGAAGGAGTGAGGGAGGAAGGAGAGATGAAGGCAGCTGCATTAGGTGGCACAAAGGTGACGACAGGCGGTGATAAACAATGTGTGTACTATCCGACGCTGTGAGGGTTATTGGGTGGTTAAGGTATAGACACAGGATTGTTGTTTTATTGCATCCTTATCGATATAGTGTTACTAACACAAACGGAGCAAAGCTGCGATGTAACCTTCTTTTAAGTTTAGTGGCAAACCTTGTAATGCAAGACAGTAATTAGTCCTTTAATTAAATAGAGAAAGGGCATTTGAAGGAAAACTAAAGAAGATATTTGAAACTTAAGGAAAACAAATATGTAGGTTTCCATACAGACCAGTTAATACCCGAAATATTCTGGAAAAATGACGGACAACCAAACCACAACCCAGACAGACAACCTAACAACAAACCACACAGACAACCCAACAACAAATCAGACAGACAACCCAACAACGCAGAAAACAAGGTGCAGCTGTCAGGCAACACCACCCAGTAACCAGTGATTACAGTGGTCACACTGAGACCGTAGCACTGGCTCTGCTGCACAGCAATCATGTTACCTGCAAACAGCCAATAATGGGCGCGTTGTTGCAAGACGATCACCTCAACTTGTAAAGCAGTTGGTGTTAGGGCGTAGGTCGGAGCAGAAGATATGGCTGCTACAGCTGCCAGCTCCAGAGAGTTGGGAGACGCCAGTCCCAACCCTCACCCACGCGCGGCCAGCCCAGTGTTGCCAGCCGCAAGACACCTCTCGTGATAATTCACGTATATTTATTTATTTATTTAAGTGTATGGTAAAAATGATATTCCTTTTCACTGGAACACTATCCTGTAGTGGTGAGAGAGACTTGTGCTCTTGTTACCAGCCTGCGTTCACTGGTTTTTACCATGCACTGTGCACAATGGCTTTGACAGGTCCTCTTACACACTATAATCTTATCTGTTCCTCTTGTGTTGGCACAAAAGCCACAACTTTAGTAATTATTTGCTACTTTCGTGACACGATAGCCTAATTATTCTAAATTAAAGAAATTCATACCAACTGAGACTGTAAACAACATATGCAGTCTTCCCATTTTGAATTTGCATTTTACACTTCAGTGACTTTCGTATAACATCAAGAACGACAACAACAGCAACATGCAGTAGGTATGAACAGCTATTGCTTATCAAATCCCTTTACACCTAAACATAGTAAGTTCTGGCACATGGCACAACTGTCTTATTGTTGTCTGTAAACTTTTATTACGTCATTACCTACTGATACAAACGCTACAGTTGACCTAAAGGAAGTATAAAGTTGATGAACAAGAGGATCCTAGCGACACTACCTCACACGACGCACTGTGAAAAAAAAATGAAGCATTGACTGTGACGAACATACGATATTAATGAATAATTGTGAGAAAATATATAGTATCACAATATATGAAATTCATATCCTTGATCAACAAGTTTTGTAAAGAATAGGTTAACAAAGAATAGGTTGACAAAACATTCTACTATTGCATTAAGTAGAGTACAATGCGAAGACACAAAAAAATTTTATTTCTTGGAATGTTGCGTTTAACACTATAGTGAAAGGTTTGTGAAGCTTTTCACTCTTCACTTCCACGAATATTATCAAGTAATGATAGTGATGATAGATGATGAAGTCTCTTCTCTATCAAATGAAATCAAATGAAATCAAATTACGGCAACCACATGGAACATGAATTACCCATCAACAATGATGACGTCCATAATCTACTCGTATAAAAGACCGAGTTAATCGACTAACAATAAGAGTAGCCTATCAACACCAAGGGTAACCTAGCTTCGCAACCTTTCATAAACGGCCTCTATGCTATCAATTATATTGCATAACATCCTGTATTGCACAACATTATTGTGTGTATTGAAAAATAACTGAATATACTGCAAACACAAAAAGAGTCTGGTATTTTGTTGCGCAATACAAATATACTAAGTAGTGTGCAAATAATATTGCGCAAAATTGCGTCTGTCTTCCCGCTTCTCATTGGTTTTCTTTTCTTTTTATAAGTGGAGCTACCGTCTTAAGTAAACCGTCAAATGCTGCACTGTTCTACGCATGTAATTTTTATAATCCTTTGGCTCACTGACCCCTAGGTTCTATGAATTCTTATTGCAATACTCATGTTATTTTCTTGTACCATTCTTCCATTCATCTGTATCTTTTATTATATTTGTATGCAGGCTATTGCAATTCCGATTGCAAGAAATGGCATTCATGATGTCTTTAAAGTTCACATAGACAGTCAGTCAATCATGATTACACAGTGATTGTGCAAGCATTGGTTTTGCCCACACACTCATAATTGTGCAAGCGTCATGATTGACGCGACAATATTCAACCATGTTGAATACTCTTCAGTCATCTGTGCAATTCTTCAATCACATCCACACACGACTCTTTATTAATTCATAAATGCTCTTTATAAATTCAGAAGCTTCCTTCTTCCATTAATTCATCTAATAAATGTAGCTTATCTCTCCCAGCTTACTCACCGGATTTCATATACTCGTTTCTCTATAGTGTCACTGCTTTCCGCGTTACAGTTGCTATTCCATTACTTACCTTGAACATTTATGTCTCCTTCATACCAGCCAGAATATGTTAAAGTTTAGAATCATCCTTAATTCTTCATAGTCCTTTCTTTCCTTCCCACGGTATCCCTGACGTTGAAGACATCTATACATACACACAGATAAGAAGTCATAGGTGGAGTGTTAGTGGAGCAGGTATACATGATAGCGCAATAACCAATAACATCAAGGACTCCACACGCTGGCATGGCTGAGTCGGCCAATGCTCCCATTAATAACTTCCTCACGCTATTTTGATGAATAATTCATTGCGACAGAGCAAGTCAAGGGGAAAAGTAATATCAAGATGTGAGGCGGAAACTGTAGACGAGACCAGCAATACTTGCTATTAACAACACTCGGTGCGGCACACTTCGTAACCTGCCGGAATGAATAGTGTTAACGGCTTACGCTTAAAGCCTAGGTCATATTGGAGTAGCACCTGGCTCACGAGACCATCCCATTCCTTCTCTTTCTCCTTGCCCGCTCCCCTTTCCACCTCACCTATCTACCAACTCTCCCCAACTCCGCGCCGCTTTCCTCCTCGCCACGTCCCCTGCGTTCCTTTCCTCGGAAGTGGAATTACTGTACAGTAGTGTACAAACAATAATTAATGTTGGTGTATAATGCACACCAACATAGTAATTATTATCTTTTTGGCACATATTGCTTATCCATTTTTTTTTAACACTATATAGACTGTGTTGAGAAGAATGCGAGTTCAGGAGGACACCAACAGGACGGGGAAGCCATACACGGTCTTTACAGAGTTGTTGAAGCTGTAGTCTGAGTGGTAACAGTACACATAACACCAAGAGGCATCTTCCTCTCCACCTCGTGCAGGAAGCCTCAGTAACTTTCAATCTGGTAACTTTCAGGCCCTGAAGGTGTCCACGCGCCTACTGGTTTCCATCATTCACATCATTCAGCCTGACTTTCACGCTTTGGCTGACCTTTTTATCTCATTTATCTTGCCTTCTTTTGCCAATCCTAGTAAGTCTGTAATGAAACACACGTGAAAAACCACGTTATTTTTTTCAAATGCTGAATATAAATATGATTGTATCCACAACAACAATAAAAAAAGATACAGAGAACCGTTTCAATAAATTGAAGCTAAAGAGAGGTGTGTCTAGGATGTATGATAAAACAAATATATAATTCCTGCCTCTTCAATATAAATAACATTATTTACAGTAACAGTAATACCAGTAACATCAGCAGCAGCAGAAGCAGCAGCAGTAGCAGCAACAGCAGCAGCAGCAGCAGCAGAACCAGCAGCAGCAGCAGCAGCACAGTATCGGCAGTAGCTTCTTTCCCTGGTGTACCAACAGTGCCCCGAATGCCGTATTGCTTTACCCCACCAGAGTTATGTAGTTTCAAGAGTTACGCCGTGGAGGGTTATGGTTGAGGGGCTGCGCGAGGCTTCACGTTCATAACAAATGACCTGCAAAATATTACTCTCACATCATATATGAACAAAAGTAGGTAATTACAGACAACACCTTAGTCCCTGAACAATCAAACACTCATAAATGTGTACATTTTTGTCGCTGCATAAACACATTCTTACTTGCCTTCTCGTGACACAACTGCTTTCCTCCTTTGCAATACATCTAAGTCACATGATTAAGTGAAAACCTCGACTAACATTGCATAACTCAGACACTTCAATTGTGAAAACATAATGTTGTAGTGCCAGCAGAGGAAAATAGGTAGAAGAGCGTGTGTGTCTTTGGTGGTGGGGGCGACAGAGGATTCATGTGCCGATAACTATGAAGAAGAACGTCCCGAAAATACATGTGCGGTGGGTTTGTATGTGTGTGTGTGTGTGTGTGTGTGTGTGTGTGTGTGTGTGTGTGTGTGTGTGTGTGTGTGTGTGT
>JAXIVD010009459.1:0-2500 GCA_036785275.1 Cancer borealis | reverse complement strand
TAAATAGATAACAGTGTGACATGTGCCATGGCACATTTATTCTAACAACACAGGAACACTACTCCCCAGTGTGGGATCCATACACACACATAAACACAGCTAAGTTAGAACAAACGGTAATTGTTTACATCTTCACCATAATGGCGTGTAGTTACGAAAGAAAATGTCAGTCTTTCCAATTAACTCTTCTCGTGACATTTTTGTTATATTGTCGTACGTTTGGCGGAACTATTGATAATATGGCCATAAGTAAAAAAAAAAAAAAAAGAAAATAGTTAATCTAAACCGAAATGTTTACTATTAACACTAAGAGTCCACGTAGCCATTACTAAACCCCGTATCTCTCATGTTTATCAACAAGTTACCAACCTTTGTATTACCAAATGTTTTTATTCCTTCTTTCCATCTTCTTTGCTCTCTACAGACCAAAGTACTCCTACCAATCATTGTCTTCGTATCAACACCATGATTTATCTCATGTCAATATCAGTAGATCTCCCTTTCCTCGCCAGCTTCGCCCTCTTTTTTGAAGCATTTCATTGTTTTATTATTATTTTTTTATCCCTTACCCGTGGCGCCGATAGGCTCAATGGAGGTCTTAGATGATCGAACCCCGCCCGTTAGTAGCACGAGTTTGATTTTTTAAGTGACGCCTCGTTTCATATAGAGAGGCTCATGCTGCCAGCGAAAGCTTCTCGCGCACATAGCATTGCAGTCCCGCAGAGGATAGTGTTTTGGCAGCATGTGAGTGATCGTAGGCCACTCGGCGGTATTACCATAGAAAAGTGGCCAGCACGTGCCGGGGTTCGAACGCGGGACCTTGGGCTGGTATGCCCGACCGCTAGTCACTAGGCCACCGCCTATTGCTCGTTTTCTTCTCAACTATTGGCTTATAGCGGATAAATATATATATATATATATATATATATATATATATATATATATATATATATATATATATATATATATATAACATAACCTTCCAGATAACCATCCCCTCTTCTTCAATGACACTCAACTGCCCCTCTCCTCCACTTTAGACACACTCGGTCTATCTTTTATCAAAATCTAAACTGGAAATTTCATATCTCTATCTTGCTAAATCAACTTCCAAGAAGTTAGGTGTCCTATGGCGTCTGCGTCCATTTTTCTCTCTCCAAGCTGCTTGCTCTATACAAGGGGCCTTATATATATATATATATATATATATATATATATATATATATATATATATATATATATATATATACATATATATATACATATATATATACATATATATATATATATATATATATATATATATATATATATATATATATATATATACATATATATATACATATATATATATATATATATATATATATATATATATATATATATATATATATATATATACACACATATATATACATATATATATATATATATATATATATATATATAATATATATATATATATATATATATATATATATTCACATTCTCCTCTATCTCTCGTCCAGCCAGTGATTATCATAATTCTGAAAATTCATAATTCCACGTTAGTGAGCATATACAGGAATTTCTTTAATAATTTATTATGAAAGGAATTTCTCCGATAATAATCTTTCCGTATAACAGTAATACTTCATTTAGAGCTTTAGAGTCTTTTCCTGACACTCTTTCTGCGTCCTATTTTGCCCCTAAGCTCCTTTTCACTTCTAGCACTCTTCCTGCGGCTTGTCTTCCCTGACTCTTCCAGCAATTTGTCTTTCCTTGTGCCCTGTTTCCCCCTACCGCCTGTTTCTTTGTGGCAATCTCCCTAGGCCTCACCTCACACTTAGTCCCGTCTCTTTGCTTCTTATCTGTGTCACTACCTGCGCTCCTCCTCTCATCACCTATGCTTTTCCTTGCACCCTGCGTCTTTATGACTCTCCCCGTCCCTTGTCTCTCCCTATCCTCGTTTATCCCTACGCTCTGTCTCTTTATTACTCTCCTGCGTCCCGTCTTTCTCTTCGCGGGTTGGCTGATGGGTCTGAAGCAGTCCTTGCCCTCCTCCTCGCTCTGTTGGCCAGTGGGATGAGGCGGCAGCAGCGATAAGAGTGCCGGGCAGGGGAATCGATGGTCCTAGGCATCAGTGACAGAAAGACTGATGGTTCAAGGGAGACCATCGAGAGAAACTGTCGAAGGTTTTATGTTTAGCTCAAGGACCCTTCTAGTTCTGTTCCTCCTTCCCTCTCCTTACCTCTCTCCCTCCCTTCCTTCCTCTTTTTTCTTGCTTTTCCTAATGCCATTCCTTCTTCGCGATTCACAACACTCACTTACTCTTTCACCACTTTCAACATTACCTAACTCTCTAATTTTCTTTTATGGTAAAGTTTTATTTTGTGTATCAATTCCTCCTTTCCTTTGACCTTCCTCCTCATCATGTCAGTTCTCCGTACTCGTTATTAACTCTTTTATCACTCCGTCATTTCTTTTTTTTTATTTTCTTTATCGTCCTTTTATTTACGTA
>JAXIVD010009458.1:0-10000 GCA_036785275.1 Cancer borealis | reverse complement strand
TGTTTCCGGTGTTTCCTCGTACAGTATGTTGTTGTTTCCGGTGTTTCCTCATACAGTATGTTGTTGTTTCCGGTGTTTCCTCATACAGTGTGTTGTTGTTTCCGGTGTTTCCTCGTACAGTGTGTTGTTGTTTCCGGTGTTTCCTCGTACAGTATGTTGTTGTTTCCGGTGTTTCCTCATACAGTGTGTTGTTGTTTCCGGTGTTTCCTCATACAGTATGTTGTTGTTTCTGGCGTTTCCTCATACAGTATGTTGTTGTTTTCGGTGTTTCCTCATACAGTATGTTGTTGTTTCCGGTGTTTCCTCATACAGTATGTTGTTGTTCATTATTGTTTATTTTTACTCTTTATTCCTCTTCACTTCATCTTCTAATCCTTCTTCCTCCTTCCTTATTTACCTCATAAACAACGCATAAAAAACAGATAGAAAAATATAAAATAAGAAAGGCAACAGTTAATAGGCCGCGTGTACCTGCATCTCTACCTAAACACAGGTAACCAAACATTAATGAGAAAAAGTGAGTGTGTGTCGAGTCATTACTTTCATCTAATTGCTGGAAAAGGTAATTAGGCATGCAATTAGACCCAGCCTCCCTCCCTTATAGAGGAAAAGAAGAGGAAAAGAATATCAACTCACCTGTACAGCACCTGTGATCCATCCCTTCAGGACACAGACAGGTAACACAGGATGCCGGACACACCTCACATCACCTGTAAAACAACATCCAAAATAAACACATTACCTTCCTACTTTCCTCTTTTCACTACTTGTCTTTTCCTCTTTTCCTCTATACTTTTTCTCCTTTTTATTCCATCCTATCCCACATTTTTCCGTTTTTTTCCTGTTCTCTTTATAATCTATTTGCTTTTTTAATTTTTTTAATTTAGTCTTTTTCTTTTTGATTAGTTATCTTTGAATTATTCTTTATTATTTATTTTATAGCCTACTGTTTCTTTACTTAATTATTTATCTCCTATTCCCTTTCTTTACTTCTTCGTAACATTATTTTTCTCTCTTATACTTTTCCTCCCTCCTTTTTCTTCTTTCTATTACCCAATTTTCCTCTCACTAATCCTTTCTCTCCTACCCCACCCCTTCCTCCTATTCATTCTTTCTTCCTTCCTTCCTTTCTTTCTTTCTTCCTCCCTTCCTTCCTTCCTTCCTTCCTGCCCCTCTCAACACCTCGGCTTTGCACGGCTCAGGTAAGATAGTCCTGCGACCTGCTTACTTACACCGTCCAGGTAAAAAAGTTTATGAAAGCTGCGAAACGTGAAAGAGATAAAGAAAAAGAGAGAGAGAAGGAAAGGTAATACAAAGAAAGCGAGAGAATGAGAAAGTGTCGCTTGATATGAATGATAAATTTAATTCGTGGAGTAAAATAAAGAAAATATTGGTAAACTTTAACGTTGTATTTCCAAAATGACAATACAGCGAGTATGGGATTTTCAGAGACGCAGGAAACGAAAATGAAAATGAAAATGGAAATGAAAGAGGAAATAAAATGAAAATCAAAAGCATAGATATATGACAATGAAATAGAATAAAATTGAAAGGTAAAATATAACACATGGAAGAGAAAATAGATGGATAGATAGATAGATAAATAGAGAGAGAGAGAGATTTACAAAACCTAGTAACATTTCACCACAGTTAGGAAGTGAAAGGCTGAGAGATATTTTCAAAAAAGTAACTACATTGTGGTGGAAACTTTGCACAAATGTGTTTTTTCCTCCTCCTCCTCCACAGTGATATTCAAAATGGCGGCAGATTTTGGGTGGTAGTCATAACAAGAAAAAAAGTACAAGAAAAAAATGATAAAGAAAAATAACAATAATAATATTACAAACCATCATGAATATAAACAACAATAAAAATTAATAAAACAAAAACAAAAAAACATCATAGCTATACAATCAATAATAAACAAACAGAAAAACAAACATACACACTCTTCCCATCACCACCACTTCAAAAAATTTTCCCATAACATTTTTAATCCCCATATATCACGCCCCATCATCCCGCTACGCCCACGCCTCCTGTTTCTACGACGCCCCTGGGACTCTGCTACTCACCTTGCCTCCCCTGAGTACCGCTGAAGTATTAGAAATGAGAGGAAATAAGAATAAGAATAAAAAATAAGCACGTTTCTCACACTAGGCTTTCCGTCACTCAACTGAGCCGCGTTCGAACTTCAGCTTTGACTTGGGTTTGAAATTGGTATGAAAATTGTCCGATTCCCTTAGAAAAAATGGAAAATAACAAAAAGAAATACAAGATAATAACAATAACAACAACAACAACAACAACAACAACAACAACAACAACAACAACAACAACAACAACAACAACAACAACAACAACAAAAACAAGAACGAAAAGGTAGATCAACAACAACAAAAAATGAACACAAACTAGAATACGATTAAGAACAAAAAGAAAATTAATAACAACAACAAATTAATAAATACACACATAAAAATAAATAAATATATTCTAACACTAAACATATATTAATTTGTACCTTTCCTGTTTTGTTTGAATGTAGAATGTGAACGTTATTTTGGGAGTGTGGTCGCACCTGATTGGCTGGTTCGGTTGGACCAATCAGATCACGTCAAGGTAAAGGTAAGGTTGTGTGATGCATAATGTTGGTTAAGCCCTTATTGTGAGAGAGAGAGAGAGAGAGAGAGAGAGAGAGAGAGAGAGAGAGAGAGAGAGAGAGAGAGAGAGAGAGAGAGAGAGAGAGAGAGTAAAACACAAAAAAGATTAACCGCAATTTCCTACAATCCCAGCTCAATATCAATTAGTCTCTCCTCTCTCTCTCTCTCTCTCTCTCTCTCTCTCTCTCTCTCTCTCTCTCTCTCTCTCTCTCTCTCTCTCTCTCTCTCTCTCTCTCTCTCTCTCTCTCTCTCTCTCTCTCTCTCTCTCTCTCTCTCTCTCTTAAATTTCCTCTTAAACTTCAAATCATTTAGACAAATTAGACGAATCATCTTATCTATCTCAACATTTCTTCCTCCTCCTCCTCCTCTTCTCTTCCTCTTCCTCTTCCTCCTCCTCCTCCTCCTCCTCCTCCTCCTCCTCCTCCTCCTCCTCCAGCCGCCCATTCCAGTCTCTGAAGATGAACGAAGACTGGAATGAATTGTTATTGAGCTGTACTTTGTGAGGGAGGGAATGAGTGAGTGAGGGAAGGAGGGAAGGAGGGAAGGAGGGAAGGAGGGAAGGAGGGAAGGAGGGAAGGAGAGAAGGAGGCAAGGAAGAAAGGAGAAATTGAAGGGAGAGAAAGAAGAAGGTAGGGAATGAGTGAGATAGGCAGGGAGAGAGGGAATGGATGGATGGAGGGAAAGATGGAGACAGTGAGAGAATGAGGGAGGTAAGGAAAGAGGGAGGGAAGGCATGGAGGAGAGATATCAGAATGGAAGGGAGAGTGAGGGAGGAATGGAGAAGAAAGGGAGGGAAGGAAAGGGAAGAAAAAAAAAAAAAAAAAAGGATATATAGATAGATAGGTATATAGAAAGCTTGATAGATATATGGACATGTAAATAAATTGATAGATAGTTACACACACACACACACACACACACACACACACACACACACACACACACACACACACACACACACACACACACACACACACACACACACACACACTCATTTCACCAAAACTCTTCTACTTCAGAAACTTGACTCTTTTCTTTACTTATAAGGAGAAGATTACCTCCACCTCCTCCTCCACCTCCTCCTCCTCCTCCTCCTCCTCCTCCTGCTGCTCCTTTTCTTCCTCCTCCACCTCCTTCTTGTTCTCCTTCTCTTCCTTCTCTTCCTCATTTTTTTCTCCTCCTCCTCTTCCTCCTCCTCCACCTTTGTACCTCTTTGTATCAGCTCCTCCTCGTTCTCCTCCTCCTCTTATTCTTTTTTTTTCTTTTCCTCCTTTCATATTTACAATCTTTCTCAACCTATTTCTTGTTTTGCTTTTCTACGTTTCTCTTTCCTCTCTTCTGATTATTAAACTTTTCCACCTCCTTTTCCTCCTTTTTTTTCTTCTTCTCCTTCTTCTAACAAAAGACAATTTTCACATACTCAGAGACATCCTGTGATATTTAAATTTTAGTAATATGTAATGATGATAAATTGAACGTTTGGTCAATGTAAACAGGTCATCACCACTACACTGTAGCAAAAAGAACCTCAAGTGTGATGGTGAGTGATGCCAACACTGGAAACAACAACATACTGTATGAGGAAACACCGGAAACAACAACATACTGTATGAGGAAACACCGGAAACAACAACATACTGTATGAGGAAACACCGGAAACAACAGCATACGGTGCTACTTTGGCTTGTTATCTACGTGTCATGAATCTACTTTGGTATGGGATCTACACTTAATAATGCGATCTACGTGTTATGAATCTACTTACTTTGTGAAGAAAGTGTGAGTGAAATTGAAGGTCCTACGAGGAGAGGAAGGCCAGTTGTAAGATGGAAGGAAAGGAGGACACTATTCCATACATTTTTGACGTAAACTTCATACTTTTCGAGCTATTCAAAATATCATGATTTCAGCGAAAAAGTCAAATGGGTGGGAAACGTTAGTTAGGTTAGGTTAATGTTTCAACACCACTCATGAAACTTGGTACCAAGGGGTTCTCGGGCATGCTGATCACGAATCTGGAATTAGTTTTGTCCTTACTATAATATTTGGATTTTCCATTTTGTGGCCCGTAAATTCCACCAGAATTGAGGTCGAAAAAGGTTTTCCCATTTTACTACGTAAATATTGGTCTTAAAGGAAAATTGTATAGAAGTAAAGTTATGGAGTTTGGTTATGTATATCTTATAAAGTCATCGACTTTTCAATAACTCAAATACCTATGAAGAAAATAAAAATTTATAAAAGAAATGAATACATAATACTTTACACTCCTACACCTATAATTAATAATAGCTCAATAGAACGAACGTCTCTTGCTCTTTCTTTTATACTCTATATGTCTTTTACGTAAACCCCATACATTTTGAGTTATTTCAAAATATGTGATTTATCTTAAAAAAAAGTCTTAGGGTGTGCCCTACAAAATTTCATGAAAATTTCCACACCTCCGAATCTCATGAACATTGGTACAATAAGGTTTTATATTATGCTGAACACGAATCTGGCCTTATTTTCCTGATTACTATAATATCAAACTGTATTTCACCATAGCTTGCCTAGAAAAAAATGCATAATACTTTACACTCCTACATCTATTATTACATTCCAATTCAATTTAATTATAACTCAATAGAACGAACATCTAATTTGGTATGCGATCTAGAGGTTAGGTTAGGTTAGGTTAGACTAACCCAACTATTTCAATTATATTTTCTTTGTTATATATATATATATATATATATATATATATATATATATATATATATATATATATATATATGTTATAATAAGTTATACTATGTAGATATAATTCCAAAATAAAACTTGTACGGTGTAGATACTTTTTCCTTGTAGATAACAAGCCAAAGTAACACCCAACATACTGTACGAGGAAACACCGGAAACAACAACATAATATTGGAATAACAGCAAACAAAACACAAACAACACTTGCAATTATAAGTGCTTCTCAATACTTCTACAAAACATATATGTAGCTTATGAAATAATAAATATCTAAAACTTTTTAACATAATATTCTCGATAGTTTTGTATGTTTGCTGTATTATAAATATTCATGTTGAATGTTTAGTAAGATGGTCGACATTTATATGTAGTTTTACTGCATTACCTGCTTTGACAGCATTGTACAAACACGAATCAGGCGGTGGTTGTGTGTGTGTGTGTGTGTGTGTGTGTGTGTGTGTGTGTGTGTGTGTGTGTGTGTGTGTGTGTGTGTGTGTGTGTGTGTGTGTGTGTGTGTGTGTGTGTGTGTGTGTGTGTGTGTTTGTTTGTATGGTTGTATATCTAGTCATTTATCTTAGTAACTGATGCAGTGAGGTACTGTGAGGATTGGTACTTTCTCACCAAGAGGTCTATAGAGGCGAACATGTGAAGGAAATTCTTGAGGATGTATGTGTGTGTGGACGCCTTGTCTCGATTACCCCCCCCCTTCCTCTTATTAGATATGTAACCTGATTATATGGATGGATGTATCTAAAAGTATCTAGAAGCACACTCTCACTCTATAACCGATGGTGGAAGTGTGGCGTGTGTGTACCCAAGACTGAGGGTGGAGCTGGCCTCCTGCCGGCGTCCACAGATAGATGGGGAAATAGACCCATTCTGCATCTATTATTAGCAAGGCCTCGTGGTGTAATGGTTAGCACGGCTGCCTTCGGGGTGGCAGGATCGGGTTCGATTCCCGACAGGGTCTAAGACTAAATTTTTTTTTTTTTTTTAAATGAGTAAGGAATCTTCGTTTCCTGTTAACTCTTAGAGAATTATTGATAAAAGAACACTTACTTAAGACAGTAGTCGTACCACACGTTACAAGTCAAGAGATGAAGGCCAGGCAGAAAGGCACAGTGGGATAACCTGCAACACTCAGATGCTTGCTGTCAACACCACACACTTGGATGTATTAACAACATAAGGAGACTGCAGGAGTCCATTTGACGTGCACAAGGCAACTCCTGTACTGGAGTGTCAAATGGATACACTCTTGGCTACACTCCATTAGTGATTGTTTGTTGTTTTGGGTGAGACGCATTCAGATTGTTGAGGAGTGACGTCAAAGGTCCATTGGTGGTGGTGGTGATTTCAATGCTTTTCACGCCAACGCAATGAACTCTATTCCTTCTACTGATAAACTTGTCCCAACTCCTCTTCATTTTGGTACTGTGTCTGCTGCCATTTAACCCGTTAATTGCCTTACTAATTATGATGCTAACTGCCTTTATAATTATGCTGCTAATTGTCTTCATCTTGTTAAGGTTCACGTCTTCCTTAAAGGCGGCGTCACACCAGCACTTCCTCCGTCAATGTTGACGGTTTCAACGGTTGCTCTCGTTCCGTCTTCCTTTTGCGTCTGAATTAGTCAGACAAACACGATCGTTTTCAAAGGAGAAGTTATCGCCAACTTTTTAATCAATCAGACAGAACAAAGAAAAAAATACATATCAAAGAGGAAAGACAAAACAATAACATCAAAACAAAAAAAAAACAATAAAAACTTAAAAGAGAAAACAAATATGAACGAAAAATAAATAAGAAAAAATATGACAACAATGCAGGGAAAGAATGGATGGAAACATATTAAAAGGGAACATACCTGTGCTAATTACCGTGTGAGTGAGATGAGACGCACCTGCCACCCACTTACCTGTCTGAGGGGAAAGAGGAAGGGAAACGGAGATCAATGGCGGGAAATCCAAATGATATTGATATTTTAACTTAAATTGTGTATACTTGTGATAAAAATAGTTGGACATGTATTCTATTGTTGAAAAGATAAGATAAGGAACATTTGCTGTATATTTTTGGTTTTCATAACTGTTATCTAAATACGTGATTATGTAAAGTTATTATGGAAATGAGGACTATCATTGACTTATGTATTTATTTATCTCTCTATCTATCAATGTATCTATCTATTTATCTATCTATCTATTTTTTATTTCTATTAACTTAGCTTGTTCATTATTCTTATTATTATATTCATTT
This sequence comes from Cancer borealis, assembly GCA_036785275.1. Classification (NCBI taxonomy): domain Eukaryota; kingdom Metazoa; phylum Arthropoda; class Malacostraca; order Decapoda; family Cancridae; genus Cancer; species Cancer borealis. The sequence continues at coordinate 2,333 of JAXIVD010009458.1, read as the reverse complement.
ATTCTTATTCAGTATTCTTCTTCTATTCCATATATAACACTTTCATAATATCGAAAAAATAATCACACCTTTTTCACATCACCAAAACCTAATATAACATCAACAACTTGAACTCATTAAATAGAAGATTATCAAGACACCAGCAACCCTAATTTGACTTCCCTTATTTTAATTGTTAATTTTTCTTTAGGGAACTGGCAATACACGTGATCTTTTTTTTTAGCACGTTTTTAAGTGAAATAAGGGAATGAAGGAAAGGAATGGGGGAAGGAAACGGAAGGAAAGAAAGATACGAAGGGAAGGAAGCGAAAAAAAAAGGAGTGAATGAAGGGAAGGGAGAAAAGCGAGATATGCAGGGAGAGAAGGGAAGGAAGGAAATAAGTGAATGAAGGGAAAGGGAGGAAAGGGAGATATGAAGGGAGGGAAGGGAAGGGAGAAGCCACAGCCATTACTCATAATCCTTTTAATAGAGGGAGGACAGGTGTGTGTTGAGAGAGAGAGAGAGAGAGAGAGAGAGAGAGAGAGAGAGAGAGAGAGAGAGAGAGAGAGAGAGAGAGAGAGAGAGAGAGAAAGAAAAAAAAAAAAGAAGAAGAGAGAGAGAGAGAGAGAGAGAGAGAGAGCAGCTTAGTGAGAGGAAGGAAAGGAAAGAAGGAAACAAATAGAAAAATAATATAAAAAACAAGAAAAGAAAGAAAAGTAGCAAAAACAACAACAAAAAAACCAACAAACAAAAACAACAACAACAAAAGCAATAGCAGCAGTAATATCACCACCACAAAATATAAAAAAAAAAAAAAGAATTCGTTCCGTATAACTGGATTCAAATTAGTGAATAAATATTTTTTTCCCGCCATTTTCATCTATTCAACCTCCCCCACCTCCCCCCCCACCACCACCACCACCACCACTACCACCACCACCACCACCACCACCACCACCACCACCACCACTACCACCACCACTAGTACCACCACACACACGCCTGAAAAAAAAGTGAATTATGAAAAAATATTAATGAACTGGCTTTGTGCGTATGTGTGTGTGTGTGTGTGTGTGTGTGTGTATGTATGTAACTGTGCCTGTATGACTGCGTGTGTGTATATAATCACCACCTTACCATCTATCATTCCACAATATCTATCTACTTAAAACACATACACTCACACCTTACCATAATCTCCTTTACCTATCCAATCAGTCCATACCTTCACCTAATCAGTACCTTTCCTAACCCAACCCAACCCAACCCAACCTAACCTAACCTAACCTAACCTTTTCTCTCCTTACTACACCTACGACCTTCACACACCTTTCCCCACATAACCATCCACTTCTCATACACTCCCTTCCCCCACCACGCCCCGCCCCGCCCCGCTCCTCTAGTTCTTGTATACACGTGTGGAGGTAAGCTGGTGTTAGCGTGACAAAGAGTGTGTTGGGTAGGTCCTAGCGAGGTCCGGCGGTACGGTGTTGACAAAATTGAATGAGCTCATCTTCACGAGGATTGTATAGGCTGGAAAATAGTGTGTAATGCTTAGTAACAAAAAAAAGAGGAGAAAAAAGAGATAGAGTAGTAGTAGTAGTAGTAGTAGTAGTAGTAGTAGGAGAAGTAGAAGTAGAAGTAGAAGCAGTAGTTGTAATTGATGTTCTTGTAGTATTAGTGTTACAGAATGATACACAAAGACATATATGAATAAGTGAAAATATAAAAGTAACAAAGAATGAAAGAGACAAGATAGAAATACATAAAAAAGAGAGATAGCTGAGAGGGGTGAAAAAGCGAGCGATCGAGGGGAACAGCAACACCCCGAAAAAAGCAATTGAGAGAGAGAGAGAGAGAGAGAGAGAGAGAGAGAGAGAGAGAGAGAGAGAGAGAGAGAGAGAGAGAGAGAGAGAGAGAGACCCTGAATAACCTCTCTCCCACAGAAAGGCTAAAGAAAAAGAGAGAAAACTTTATTCTTAAGTGGTCATGACTCAGTGCGACAGACGTTCCCTCTTTTCTCTTCCTCTTGTCCCTCCTCTCTTCCCCTCTTCCCTCCCCTCCTCCCGTCTTCCCTCCCCTTCCACGACAATGATGTAAGAGGGGAGGAGGAAGGGGACAAGTGATGGAGAGGAATGGGATAAGAGAGAGGAATGGGAGAGGTTGGGAGGGGAAGGAAGAGGGGTTAGAGGGAAGGGGAAAATAAAGGGAGGGCAGAGGAAGATAAGGAAGGGAAATAAAATAGAAATAATAATGCAAGGAAATAAACGATAATTGACACGACAGAATGAGAGAAGAAAAAATGTATCCATCCATCCATCCATCCATCCAAACAGACAGACAGACAGACAGA
>JAXIVD010009457.1:10000-15379 GCA_036785275.1 Cancer borealis | reverse complement strand
GTAGTGGTAGTAACAGCAGCAACAACAACAATAGTAGCAGCACAAACAACACCGTAATTAACGAACCGATGGAAACAACAGTAGAAATGGTAACAACAACAGCAGCAGCAGCACTACCACCACCATCACCATCACCACCACCAGCAGCAGCAGCAATAACAACAACAAAAGAGTTACTAACAAAGCAACAGCTGTAGTCGCAGAAACAGCGCCATCAATAATGAACTGGCACGAGCTAGCAGGAGAAATACAGAGAACAGCAGCACCAGCTACATCATTACTGCCACCACCACCACTAACACAAGACAGCATCAATAACAACACTAGTGGAAGGTTACAGCAACACAAATGATGACTGATTGGAACACATAATAACAAAAACATCACCAGCTACAACTACGTGCAACACAAATAGTAGCAAAACAAACAGCAGAAACAGAAGAAGATCACGTAGAACAGTTCCGCAATACAAACCCACAAGCGTCTGTCTCCTCCCATGTGCACTTTTCATTCATTCCTCTTGTGTTGCTTTGAGACATCATGAATATTGCACCTAAGAATGAGACTTCCAAGGAAACACACGCACACACGCACACGCACACGCACACGCACACGCACACGCACACGCACACACACACACACACACACACACACGATGCACCATAACCACAACGGAAAAACACCATAAAACAAGATAGAGCAACACCTTCCTCTTCCTCCTCCTCTTCCTCTTACTCCTCTTCCCTTTATTCATGCATACCAATAACACCCAAACCCAAGTCAAAAAAGTCAGAAAACACGATTTTTTTTTCATAGAACATATTTTTTTTCTTTCCCTTAGTATGCATATGTTTCCCTTCCCCCCCCACCCCCCCCCTTGCTGTCAGTCGCCATTAAGCCCTAAGACTCACCGGCATTATGAGGCTCAGGGCGGAGATGAAGTTCAATTATCAGGTGATATTAACGTTGGAAGGTGGAGATTTAGGGGAGCGAGCAGGTGATGGGTGGGCGGCCGGGGGCGTATAATGAGGTGGGAAAAAGAGGTAACGCAAAATAAGGTTCGTGGTATACGCATAAATTTTTCTCCACACAATGAAGTTTTCTTATTTTTGTCATCGTCATCTTGAGGCGACAATCCTGTGACCTTGAACGACCACACATACCACGAGGAAGAAGAAGAAGAAGAAGTAGAAGAAAAAGATTATCAATTCTCCTGACCTTGGTGACCGTGCGACTGACTGTGACTGTGTGTGTGTGTGTGTGTGTGTGTGTGTGTGTGTGTGTGTGTGTGTGTGCGTGTGCGTGTGTGTGTGTGTGTGTGTGTGTGTGTGTAAGAGAAAGAAAAAAGCGCGACAGGCGGCACAAAAACTAAACAAAAGTGCAAGAAAAAGAATTTATAGTCAAAATCAAAAGGGGAGACCAACAAATCCGGGTAAGTTTTTAAAAAGTCACTGAAGATTATTCGCTCGAGGAATAGTGGAAAAAAACAATTGCATATTCAGACAAAGAAAAAAATGAGGCAAGGAGAAGAAAGAAAAGAAGAAAAGAAGAAAAAGATAATGAAAATAAGAAGGAGGACTACAACGAACAAAAAACTGTATAATAATGAAGAAAAAAAATACACCAACAACATCACATACACAACAACCGCCCCCCCACCTTACCCCCCAAAAAATAAGCAAGCCTTACCTAGCCAAGCCTTGCCTATGACCCAATCAAATCTCATCTACCTGCAACGTCTTTCTAGGAGCCCCACGAGGAGGAGGAGGAGGAGGAGGAGGAGGAGGAGGAGGAGGAGGAGGAGGAGGAGGAGGAGGAGGAGGAGGAGGAGGAGGAGGAGTACAGGAGGACACCAGTACAGCAAAGTAAGAGACGATCCTTGGGCGTGATAATCAGCAGGGCACCAAGACCCACCCAGACTAGCAAGGGCCGCGGCAGAAGGTTCCTCGGGTGTTCCTCTTAGATCTGAATGCCTAAGGAAGGACATACATAAGTCGGCGGGCAGATGAAGGGGCAGGATACGGCCGCCGCTCAACCCTAACTTGTAATCCTGCGTCGGTGTTGTCTGATGCGCGGCTCCGTTACACACACACATACACACACACACACACACACACCACACGCACACGCACACACACACACACACACACACACACACACACACACACACACATCCAAGGCCTCGCTCTACCCTAGCTCACTTTTAGAAATGTAAATAGATTTTACTCCCCTCCAGCACACGTAGATATTCCTGCCGATACTCATTGTTTTCTATCCTTTTTTTATCATCATATATATTTATTTGTTTATTCTCTCCGGTTGCAAGACATAAATATCATGTGATGTCCAGATATAGATGTCATGTTAATAGTAATAAATTAATTGTATGACAGCTTAAAATATCTACCCTACAAGATGTTGACGTTAGACACTCAACAATATACTACAATAATGCTTTCAGAAAATATAAAAAAATGAGGACAAACTAATCTCAGGTGCTCTCCTTGAAGGCCAGCCTCTAGTCACTACCTTTGTGGATGATAGTTAGTTAGTTAAGGCCAAAAAAAGAAGCAAGCGTCAGACATCTAAGGTCATATGGTGTTTTTGTAGATGATGATAATTTACAAAACAGATAATAGAAGTAATTACACAGTCTATATATGTCTTTCCTCCCCCCCAAAAAAAAAGTTATGGATGGTGATAAGAAAAATAATATGTACAACTACTACGGAAGAAGATATTGAACAGTACAAGATAAAAAAACAGACAAACACATACACAATCAAACTGAAAAGAGAGACAGACAGACAGAGAGACAGACATATAGGCATGCAATCAGGCAGGCAGACAAACAAGTAGGCAGGAAAAGACACACAAACAAACAGATAGGCAGGCAGGCAGGTAGGCAGGCAGGTAAACAGTAGCTAAGGCAAATACCGATAGGCAAATTTGGCAAGTTCCACCACCACCCCAATGTCCTGCTGGGAGCCTCGTCACCACCTCAGGAACACAAGCACCAGAAACACACGTGACGGACACCAACACCTCAGGCGACACACAGAGATCAAATTCCACCCCACCCTCCACCCTCCTCCTCCTCCTCCTCCTCTCTCCGCATCCTCCTCCTCCTTGACTTCTAACACTATCCTCCTATCCCTTCACCCTTCTCAGCCTCTCTCTCCTTCTTCCTCCTCTCTTCTCACCAACATCCTCATATCTCTTTCTCCTTCTTCCTCTCCTCCTCCTCCTCCTCCCTCCTCTCTCCCATCCGGCATTATAGGGTGTGGCTTGACCTACGAAATTTAATATTCATGCATATTATATACCTGTCGGCCTCCGCAGGTGAGAGAAAAACCGTGGCTGAGGTAAAGAGAGAGAGAATGTGTGTGTATGAGAAAGAGAGAGAGAGAGAGAGAGAGAGAGAGAGAGAGAGAGAGAGAGAGAGAGAGAGAGAGAGAGAGAGAGAGAGAGAGAGAGAGAGAGAGAGAGAGAGAGAGAGAGAGAGAGAGAGAGAGAGAGAGAGAGAGAGAGAGAGAGAGAGAGAGAGAGAGAACCAGGTAAGCCCAGGTGCACAAGATATAATCAGAAGCGACGGAAATGGCGAGTATTTTATAATAGATTTTACATTAGACGCAATCGGCCGGTCTTATCATCTTGCAGTTAGTTCAAAAGTGGCGGGGTATAACTCGCCACTAGGAGGAGGAGGAGGAGGAGGAGGAGGAGGAGGAGGAGGAGGAGGAGGAGGAGGAGGAGGAGGAGGAGGCAAAGAGAGAAGTAACACCATGCCCCCTAATTATGTCAGTCTCTCGAAAGATTGCAAGCCGCGTAACTCGACTTCAAAATGACTGTTTATGGAGCGAGTATTCTAATTATGTCAAATAACGTGTGAATGATCCATCGAGGTCAGCTGAGGGAGGTGGAGGAGGAGGAGGAGGAGGAGGAGGAGGAGGAGGAGGAGGAGGAGGAGGAGGAGGAGAAAAAATATATAGCTGCAAGGATGAGAATGAGTAGGATGAGTAGAGACAAAACAAGAAAGTATAAAAAAACTGAAAAAATACCTTGATAAAGAATGAAACGTCGAGTCAGAATGAAGGTGTTGGTTGTCATGCAAGTACTGTGGATCGTGCGCTAAGTGAAATAACTGTGTCGGTGTATGAACAGTAATTACGAAGGGGAGTGGCAGGCAGGGAGACAGGGAGAGAGAGGCAGGGAGGAGGGTAGAGAAGGAGGGAGAAGGTAAGATGCTGGCTGGCTACAAAATAACAAAATATAAGGATTATGTGAAGACGAAGGTTAAAAAGAAATGCAACTTAAAAACAGAGAAGAGAAATTAATTGAAGAGGCGTGAAGGGAAGCGGTGATGGAAGCAAAGTAATGAAGGAATTATAGAAGAAAAAAAGATGGGAATGTAGATAAAAAAAATAATGTAGAAAAGAAAAAAATATACAGCTGATATATAACTTAAAAATCAAATGTTGAAAATAGAATATGAAAAAAATTAAGAAGAGAATATATCAGTTATAAAAGTATTAATTGTAGCATAAAAAAAGAATAACGAAAGGAAGAGAGGAAGGAAGATATGACAGTGGAGGAAAGAAAGAAGGAAGGAAGGGAGGAAAGAAGGAAGGGAGGAAGGAAGGAAGGAAGGAAGGAAGGAAGAAAGGAAGGAAGGAAGGAAGGAGGAAAAAAAGGAAGGAGAGAAAAACACCACCACCTACAAACAAACTGGCCACTGACCCTCAAAAAAAATATCCAATCCCTCTCTTCATCCCTTGATACGTAGCTTCCCTCCCTCTCTCTCCCTCCATCTCTCCATCCCTTACGGCATACCTAGGGGCGTGTACAAGCTGGTTGTTAAGGCCTTAGGGTCACCACATTAGGCTCCTTAAGTAATTATCCACACCTCTAACTGTAGTACCAGCGGCGGGGTTATTCATCTCTCGTGTGCTGCTTTCTGTAAAAATTCACTACCAAGGCTATCATCTGATGCACTCTACGTCTGCTTGCAACACGCTCAGTACAGCCTCTTCCTCGTCTCCATCGTCCTCTTCGTGCCTCGTTTCGTCAATCCGGTTTTGTGAGGGGGGTTGGGGGTGTTTTAGGGGAGACTAGCTCATCTTAATGCCGGTTTTGAGGTGTTTGCGTGGCTGTTTCTTTACACGTTGAGGTCCTGGGAGGTCTACTAGAGGCTGGGATTAACTGAAGGCCTGCCAGGGTTGCAAGTGTGTTTTCTTTTCTGACTTTCATGTTTGCTTCTCGTTTATGTTGACTTGATGGGTTTAAATGTTTGTTTGTTTACACATATTTGTTTGTTTTTAAATAGGGGATAAACGGAGACACTTATATTTGTTTATGTTTGTTAAATTGTAGGTTTTTCTT
>JAXIVD010009457.1:0-5000 GCA_036785275.1 Cancer borealis | reverse complement strand
AATCGGTTGTCTGATCCATGTGATTTTTTGTCTTACCATAACAATTGAGTTTGCAGGTTAATAATATAGATGATTATAAATAAACCATGGTCTTTCTTGTATATATATTCACTCTTGTTATTATCACATTCTTTCATTCAGAGGTAAAAATATCTTCCAACAATTCATGATTTTAGTTTTTACACTCAAGCGTCAACTATATGTTTCAGCTGTGTTGGGGGGAGAGTGTTGAGTGTTGCGTGCGTGTGAGTGTTGGTTACCTTCTCCATCTCCCCAAGATATCACGCTGGGGAACGAGTGTGGCGCCTTAATCCGTAATATTAGTGTGGATGCACGCGGAGGAGTTTCAGTGGTGCGTTTATGTGTCGTGTTGTCGTGTTGCAAAACTAGAACACTGTGTTGAGAAGTTGAGAGTCTCGCGAGGAGGATACTGCCAGCATTCCTTGCCTAGTGGTATATTATTTAATTTTATCTGGTTTTGTTTAGTGGATAATAACTGATTGACTTCATTAAGTATATAAGCAGGAAATTGGCTTTTAAAATAACAACCGGATCTTCTTGCTTAGAGGCACAAAGCACGCCATCAGAAAACATCTTCACTAAACAGGAAAGTACAGACGGTTTCATTAGTATAAATCAATGTATAAGTATAAAAAAGTATGTTACTATCACTTTTATATTTACTTCTTCATCAAACATACACATACCACGTGATATGCTAGTCCGTTGCACTTTAAAGAAAAGTAAAAAAAAAAATTCAAACAAGACAATATATAAAAAACACACTAGAAAATAACATCATCTAGACAACAAGTACAATAAGATACAAATATAGACAACATAAAAAAATATATATAGATACAATAAAATCAAATCCCTTCGTTAAAACTTAATCTAAATTTCCACCTTAAAACAAAAGAAGCACCGGCCGCGTTTGCTTCATATTGTCATCGGCTAAACTAAACTTTCCATTTTTTTCTTATTCTTAAGGGAAAATCTTATTAAAACTTTGCCCATTTGCATTCATAACCCGCCTGGGACGTCCCAAAGACTCACTCATAATTGGAGTTGTATGGTAATTTGTCCTTAATGACGGGGACTTTGGAGGGAGGAGGAGGGGGGAGGAGGAGGAGAAGGCAGAGGAAGAGGGGGAGGAGGGAAAAGTGATGGTGGTAAAACAGAGAAATACCGGAATAAGTGGTGATGTAACACAGGAATACAGAATAAAGAGGAGAAGGAAGAGGAGGAAGAAGAGGAGGAGAAGGATAAAGAGAAGGAGAAAGAAGAGGACGAGGCGTAAAATGGAGAGCAAAGGCGAAAAAGATACAGAAAATGAATAAAAGAGTAGGAGGATAAAGGAAGAGGAAGAGAAACAAAATGAGGAAGAGGAGTGAAGAAGAGAAAAGATAAATAAAATGCATATACATATAAAAACAGTGCATGAAGCAAAATAGTGAGTAAACAAAGGAATGAAAGGAAGAAAAAGAAACATAAAACAGCAAGGAAAAGAACGTTAGCTGTCCATTCTTACCTTACTGACGAAATAGTGAATTTCCTGGTTATTACAGGTAGCGAAAGTCTCAGGTAAGAATTAATAAGCCACCGTGTGAGTACTGCTTCTTGTTATTTAATGTTACGATGATTGCACGTCAGTTATCATTTATGTCAATTCTTTTTTTTATTCATTTTTTTTTTTTTTACCCCCAGAGTTTCTTCAGTTTCTGTCTGTCACTCATAAGGTCTTTTTTCCCTTCACACCTCCAGTAATTCTCGTCTTTAGCGTCATATTTCGAGGTTCAATTCGTCACGCAACTGTCCTAATGTTCATTCTCATTGCCATAAATACAGTAATAATTCAACTGTGGCTTTTATTTCCCTCTTATTTTTATTCCCCTTTAAACTTATGATAAAATATTTCTGTAGGAACGGGTCAATATAATACTTCTCCTAAATATCACTTTTTTTTTCCTTTTTTTTTCTAAAGTCATTTAATATTAATCTTTTGCTTCACCTCTCCTCTCGTTTCCCTCTCTTCGCCTTCCCCTCACGCCATGAAAACAATGTATGTGATGAGGATACAAAGGAAAGAAAAATAAATATATATATATATATATATATATATATATATATATATATATATATATATATATATATATATATATACACATCAAAATGGTGCTGTAAGGTGTGATGATCATTTCCTGACACAACAATGCAAGGAAATGTTGAAATATTGAAGGGAAGACAATGGTTACTTTGACTTTCATTATAATATTTACAGAATGTCTCAGATGTTTATTATTATATATTTTTCTTTCATACATCTCTATCTTTCTCTTTTTTTCTCTCTCTCTTTTTCCCTCTTCCTACAAAACGCATTCAATCACCATTAACCAAACAAACAAACAAACAAACACACACACACACACACACACACACACACACACACACACACACACACACACACACACACACACACACACACACACACACACACACACACACACACACACACACACACACACACACACACACACACACACACACACACACACACACACACACACACACACACACACACACACACACACACACACACACACACACACACACACACACACACACACACACACACACACACACACACACACACACACACACACACACACACACACACACACACACACACACAACACACACACACACACACACACACACACACACACACACACACACACACACACACACACACACACACAACACACACACACACACACACACACACACACACACACACACACACACACACACACACACACACACACACACACACACACACACACACCCACAACACACACACACACACACACACACACACACAACACACACACACACACACACACACACACACACACACACACACACACACACACACACACACACACACACACACACACACACACAGATACATTTACCTAATTCTTCTACGTAGGTAAGTAAGTACAACAACACAACCATACACAATAACATCACCACCACCATCACCACAATCCATTTTACCTCAATCATCACTATTTCCATTAGAAACACGTACACAAACCATCACAATACACATCATCTTTTCCTATTCTACCATCTTCACCTCTTCCTCCTCCTCTTCCTTCTCCTCCTATTCTTCCATCTTCACCTCTTCCCCCTCCTCTTCCTCTTCATCCTCCTCCTCCTCTTCCTCCAATACAAGTCTCTACATCCCAGACGCAAAATGAAGGATGAAGGGGCGAGAAAATCATGCCCAGAGAGTCTTAGCTGGCGCTGCTCGAGGCGGTTCAGCTCACGAGTTTCCAATCCGCCACGCTTTCCCCCCAACCCCTGGATGCCTGCAGGAGGAAGAAGAGGAGGAGGACGAGGAGGACAAGGACGAGGAGAAGGGGAAGAGTAAAGGAAGAAGAAAAAAGTGATTGCGTAGATGAGTGTAAGAAAAGGATGAGCTTGGAGTTGGAACATGGAACTGAGGAATAGACAGAGAAGGAGGAGAGAGAGGTGAGATGAGATTGGATAAATTGAAGAAATAAAGAAAGAATGACAAAGAGAAAGAGAGAATAAAAGTCTTTCTATTCGTTTTTTTTTATATATATTCTGAAGTGTAAATAAACACCTGAATGTGATTTAGGTCTTAATTAAAATATTATATGAGACCTATTCGTCATCTTGCCTCGCCATACCTGAAGTGCGAATCAACAGGTACAAGTCTAGTCTACTCTCTCTCTCCTCTCTCTCTCTCTCTCTCTCCTCTCTTCTCGTCTCTCTCTCTCCTCTCTCTCTCTCTCTCTCTCTCTCTCTCTCTCTCTCTCTCTCTCTCTCTCTCTCTCATCTCTCTCTCTCTCTCTCTCCTCTCTCTCTCTCTCTCTCTCTCTCTCTCTCTCTCTCTCTCTCTCTCTCTCTCTCTCTCTCTCTCTCTCTCTCTCTCTCTCATCTCTCTCTCTCTCTCTCCTCTCTCTCTCTCTCTCAGATTACCATAAAGCAAGGTAATACGGGAAAGACGGGGAGGAAGAGAGATTATGATCTAATTTATGATAATCGAAAGAAGGGAAAACTGTTCTATGAAGGGCCGTTTTCATCCCCTCCCTTCTCCTTTTTCCTTCGCTCTCCCACCTATCCTTTTCCCACCTCCTTCCCTCCCTCTGCAGTACCTTTCCTCCCCTCCCTATCGCCTCTGCCTCGCTCCGTCCTCCCTCCCTCCTAACTCCTTACTCCCATCCCCTTCCCCTTCTCCTCACCTTAGATGCTTGCCTGCCTTCGTGTGCTAAAATAACAAGCAAACAGGGAAGAAGGAATACACAGATGATGATAAAAGGAGTGACAAGGAGGGAAGACGGAAGAAGAGCGGGAAGAGAAATAATACAAGAGGGTGGATAGGAGAGAATGAAGTAAGGAATGAGAGAAAGAGAGAGGAGGAGAGTGTGATGAAAGGATGAGAAAAGTAAAGGAGTGGAAAAAAAAGAAGAAAATAATAATGTGAATATATTTGACTACAATGATGTACGAAGTGTGACATTGGAGGAAAAGAATGTATATATAAATAAATCCGTGAAGGAAAAATAAATAAATATACATAGAGAGAGAGAGAGAGAGAGAAAAAAAAATAGTTGCACTGACAAAAGGGAGGAAACACAAGCTCAGATGCATTATGTGAGCAAAAAGAAAACGAAAAACAGGACACAACAAACTTTTCTACTCACACACACAACGAAACTAAAGTGAGAGAGAGAGAGAGAGAGAGAGAGAGAGAGAGAGAGAGAGAGAGAGAGAGAGGAGAGAGAGAGAGAGAGGAGAGAGAGAGAGAGAGAGAGAGAGAGAGAGGAGAGAGAGAGAGAGAGAGAGAGAGAGAGGGAGAGAAAAGGGTATTCGTCATAGTAATGAAGTCATGGCTGTGTTAATAGTCAATAGGAGAGTCTGTTTCTAGGAGGAAATTCGCCTCTCACACGCTGGGGATAAATCAT
>JAXIVD010009456.1:10000-15379 GCA_036785275.1 Cancer borealis | reverse complement strand
CATATAATGCAGTTGGCACAGGTAATCCTTCATATAACCATACTTTACATCCATTCACATTACTCTACAATTAAACACCTTAATTCTTCCCAACACCTTTCCTACATCATTGATCGTAGACTTTACCTCTGTCTCTATTGCTACATCTACAGTCATCTTGGATCCTAAACATTCAAAACAGTCCACCTCCTCGTGTAGTTCACCATTCAATGTAACATTTATCCTTCCACCACCAACCCTCTTTGTGCACTTCATTATTTGATTCCTATTCTTATTTACTCTCAAATTCTTCCTCCTACACACTCGTCGAAAATCTTCCACCAACTGACACAATTTCTCCTCCAAGTTCGCCACTAAAACCATATAATCCACCAACAGTAGCTGGTTTATCTTCCATTATCTCTCATCAGCATGTACTCTACTGACACCCTTAATTAATATTCACGTATTTACTTTACCACACCATCCTTATGAATATTGAACAACCAATGCGACATCACACCCCCCCCGACGTAGTCCCACACAAACAGGAAAGCACTCACTTACATTATTTCCCATTCGTACACATGCTCTACTGATCACAATAAACACACCACATCTCTTTGCAGTCTACAGAACCCATTCCTATCAATCCTGTTATATGCTTTATCAAAATCCATAAAAGCCCCAAACACTTTTTTCTTTTTGCCCCAAACTTTTCCCTGATCTGCCTCACATCAAACGCCTGATCCACACACCCCTATCCTCATCTAATGCCACATTGCTCTTCACACATAACACCATCTATAGCCTCTCTGATACTCTTTATCAGCACTATATCATACAGTTTACCTACTACTACACTCAACAGACTTATACCCCTAAAACTAGCACACTCATACTTATCGTCTTTATTTTTATACAAGGGAACTACACATGTAATTGCCCAATGAAATGGTCCCGTACTGGTCACAAAACACACAATTAACAATCTTACTAACCACACAATCCCACCCATCCAACCCCGCAGCTCTCCCTGCTTTCATCTCCTTTACCGCTCCTTCAACTTCCTTTTTCCGTGATTTGTGCGTAATGCAACCTTCCTAACACCTTGTATATAGTAGATTCTCTAACAAAGTATTATGTAAGTCGTAATCCATATGTGATTTTAGAAGATTTTCCATGAAGATCAAAATCTCTAAAAATGACGCTTTTAAATGAATTACTTACTTCGATTATCTGATCGTATATTTTCTATCGATAATAATATATTGTTGGGCTAGATGTGAATCCGATTATAATATTCTTTAAATGTGTTTTTGGTTATGAGAATGTCACATCGGTTTGTATGATTGTCGAGTTAAGACTGGCTTTCACGTAGATCAAAACATTTCAACCTTTTTTTTTTTTACCGTTTGCAGCTAAACATTGAATAATTCCGCAAATTTTATTCTGCTTAGAAGTTTCGATTTTCTGTGTTTAACCAAGATTCCGATACGCCAATATCATGAAAATCGTTAAAGGTTGCAAGGACTTCTAGATCTGAAAACTTGTTTCTGAGACTGAGCGCGTTAATAAATGCAAATTTATGAGATATTATGTATGTTATATTTATTATTATACATTACTACTTTTTTCTTCTGATACATTTATGAATATATAATATATACTTACAAAATAGAAATTGAACTCTTTTGCTACACAAAATTTCTCCTTTAAAGTCCACATTATCATAAAAAAAATGGTCACTGTCAACGTGAATCTCATTGCCCTCTGTGTATTGCATAACACAACTACATTTCTTCACAATTTCGACGGCCAGAAAACCAACACGAGTGTAGAGTCATTAGTCTCGGATAATAAGTTGGGTATGCAGATTGATTGTTTGTAACCCATGGACATATTCATTTCTCCTTCATGATAATGGCCTCCATCACTCAGATTGCATTGTCTTTTCTTAATTTACTCACACACACACACACACACACACACACACACACACACACACACACACACACACACACACACACACACACACACACACACGTAACCACCTGGAGAAAACAGATAGAAAAAAAATCTAATGTTGAGAAGAAAAGAAGAGGCTAAAAACTTGAGTGAACACAAGAAAAAATTGCATGAAAGAATTTGCTTGAACGATACAAAAACGTACAGTTGTCCCCAAAGAAGTATAGATACTTGGAATGGACTGAAGGAGGAGGTGATAATGGCAAAGAATGCACATCAACTGAATGAAAAACTGGACAAATATAGATACGGAGACAGGACCACACGAGTGTAGCTTAGGCTCTGTATACTATAACTGGTAAATACAACTAGGTAAATATGCGCGCGCGCACACAAACACGAATATACACACGCACACCCACACACTAATTAGGTAGTTTATTTTGTTGCAGTTGTGCTTTTTTAATTAACCCCCAACATTCCTATCATTATGTCCAGCTGTTGTAGGAACTCTTGAGGAACAAACACGAAGGAAAACGAATTTATGTATGGAAGGCAGCCTGCACACACACACACACACACACACACACACACACACACACACACACATACACACACACACACACACACACACACACACACACACACACACACACACACACACATACACACACACACACACACACACACACACACATACACACACACACACACACACACACACACACACACACACACACACACACACACACACACACACACACACACACACACACACACACAATTCCCGTGGGTCAGTGGTTAACGGCTTCACCTGCCAACCGGCAAAAGCGTAGGTTTGAATCCCGCTCAGATCGCTAAGGATTTTTCACTGCCAGGTCATGGTTACTGTCCCCATTGAGCAAGGTGATGGGTGTGTGTGATGTGTGAGAGGTCTCGGCCTTACCCATAGATCCGTCTCTATGAGCTCTGAGTTCCTTCAGGGAGGGTGATGGCTGACGATCACGAGTCCAGCGCGTGATCCTCCAGACCATGGTGAATAACAAAAACACACACACGTACACACACAAATATCTATTTTGTTTACGTGAATGTTCAATGTATTGTTTGAAAACCAGTGAGGTTATCCGTGAAAACAGCGTTTTCTTAGCGTGCCGGTTTGCATTGACATGCCAGACTCCAAGGAAACACTGGACAAATGCAATGAAACCTAACCTGTGTGGTGGAAGTGCAGGCTTCTGGAGTGCAAATTGAAGATATGAAGTTCAGATGTATAATATTTTTTGTATAATGATAGCATGTAGAGAATTGTACGATCTTCTGATTCTCTCTCTCTCTCTCTCTCTCTCTCTCTCTCTCTCTCTCTGTCTCTCTGTCTCTCTCTCTCTCTCTCTCTCTCTCTCTCTCTCTCTCTCTCTCTCTCTCTCTCTCTCTCTCTCTCTCTCTCTCTCTCTCTCAGCCTAGTGCTGCGGACATTGATCTCTTTGTTTTCAATTTTTCTCGTCATTGTTTAGTTTATTGCAGTATGATTGTTATTCGGTTTTATTTATGTTTTATTGTCCTGCATCCAGTCGAGGCGTGTGGCGCTGCGCGACGATATGCTGACCTCCTACTACCACTATAAGGCTTCATCGGTGTCAGCCAGCATGGTGCTTAGGCAAGGCTGACACTCACGGCGTCTCCCTTACGTAGGGGTGTAATTGTGACGCCCTTCACTTATAAAACACACACACACACACACACACACACACACACACACACACACACACACACACACACACACACACACGGTCCGCTAGCGTAGTGGTTAGCGCACTCGGCTCACAACCGAGGGGCCAGGGTTCGATCCCCTGGGCGGACGGAGAATATTTGGGCGAGTCTCCTTTCACGTGTAGCCTCTGTTCACCTAGCAGTGAGTAGGTACGGGATATAAGTCGAGGGGTTATGACCTCGTTGTCCCGGTGTGTTGTGTGTGAGTGGTCTCGGTCCAACCCAAAGATTGGTCACTATGAGCTCTGAGCTCTCTCCATAGGAGGACGGCCGGCTGTCTCGAGAGAGACAAGCAGCAGACTGTGGTCTGTGACAGTGACAGTGAATAACACACACACACACACACACACACACACACACACACACACACACACACACACACACACACACACACACACTATCTCCATAAAGACAAGAACAGGAGTAAAAGTTAAAAATATGGCACTTAACGCCATATTTTCAACTTTTACTCCTGGTCCTGTCTTTATGGAACTCACTGCCTTCCACCCGCTCTTAGAATTGTCTTGTGAGCCAACCGTTAAGATTATTTCCCCAACACATTCAATCGCGAGTCATCATTACTTTCTTCACTTTACTCTTTGGTTAAGGCCACCACCAAAATATCGGTAACATCGCAAAATTTGGCCTTATGGGGTTAGGGTCTCAAAAATAGGAGCATCATCTGGTAACATCCTGCTGAAATTTGAACTAATTTTGAGCACTGGAAGTACTTTAAAAGCGTTTAAGGGTACACATGTGATTCCGCGCGTCGCACGTGCTTTTTGTTTACATCACTGTATAGTCATTTAAATTCCCAAAGCCTCAGAAGATAGATTTTTTGACGGATTTATTTTTTGCTGCTGGCATGTGTGGCAGTTCACACCGACAGCACCAGTGATAATGGTGTCCCCCGAACCAGTACTCTCAGTAGCTCCAGACTTCAAAAAGGACATTTGTTTCACTTCCGGCAGTAAAACTAGCGTCTGTTCTGCACTTTTAATGTCCATCTATCTCATCTTTTGGTGGTATTGGACAACCATACCATCATGGGAAGGTACAGCAAGCTGCGTCAGCTGCAGAAGAAGAAAATTAAAGCAGCTAGGAGACGTTTAGAGAAACAATGACGTCAAATGAACGTGGTGACCGCCACTCACCCGGCCTGCCTCCAACACCATTCCACCACCCATTACCTTGCCCGAAAGAGCTCAGAGCTCATAAAGACAGATCTATGAGTAAGACTGAGACCTCTCACACATCACACACCCCCATCCCCTTGTTCAAGGGGGGACAGTAACCACTACCTGTCAGTGAAAAATCCTTAGCGACCTGAGCAGGGTTCGAATCCACGCCTTGCCACTGAACCACGTGAGGTGTGTGTGTGTGTGTGTGTGTGTGTGTGTGTGTGTGTGTGTGTGTGTGTGTGTGTGTGTGTGTGTGTGTGTGTGTGTGTGTGTGTGTGTGTGTGTGTGTGTGTACTAATCTCTCCTTCACCCCATTCCGTCACCCTCCGTTCTGACCTTATCCCATCCAGCTCTCCCCTCCCACCACTGTCCGGCTTCCACTCCTCTTCCTCCACTTACCCGCATGCATCTCCTCCTCATGATGCCTCACTCACAACTCTACCCTTAGTGTGTATGTACTACATCGTATCTATATGCTACA
>JAXIVD010009456.1:0-2500 GCA_036785275.1 Cancer borealis | reverse complement strand
GCTGCCTCTAATCTCTCTCTCTCTCTCTCTCTCTCTCTCTCTCTCTCTCTCTCTCTCTCTCTCTCTCTCTCTCTCTCTCTCTCTCTCTCTCTCTCTCTTTTCTCATGAAATGAAATAATTGGAATGAGTCAAAGCACATTCACGTATTTAGTCAGTCTTTCGTGGTGGTGGTGGTGGTGTGGTGTGTTTGGTGCCGCGGTGGTAGTGTGGCGGGGTGATGAGTGGTGGTTGTGAGGAGTGGTTGGTGGTGGCGCGGCAGCGACTAAAATCCTATGGCGCCAGAGAGAGAGAGAGAGAGAGAGAGAGAGAGAGAGAGAGAGAGAGAGAGAGAAGAAGAGAGAGAGAGAGAGAGAGAGAGTCCTACACTGCTTGGTAATTCATTGGTAACGCCTCGTACTTTCACTCTGCAAGTTGTGATTCGCGTCTCGCTCAAGATGCCAAGTTTTCATCAAGAAGTTACTGTCCTCCTTGAACACGAGGATGGAGTGTGTGGTGTGTGAAAGGTCGAAGGTCACAGCCTTATCCATAGAAGAGTCTATAATGAACTTTAATCTCTCTACAGGATGGCAATGGCTGGCGATCACGAGTCTAGAACGTGATCCTGAAGACCCATATGTGAATTGCACGAATAAAAAAAAAAAAAAAAAATACATGCACAATAAAATTACACGAAAACCCGATACACACACACACACACACACACACACACACACACACACACACACACACACACACACACACACACACACACACACACACACACACACACTCTCTCTCTCTCTCTCTCTCTCTCTCTCTCTCTCTCTCTCTCTCTCTCTCTCTCTCTCTCTCTCTCTCTCTCTCTCTCTCTCTCTACTACCCGCAAATAAATGTCTTCCAAGTTATATTATATTGTTTCTCCTCATTCTCTCTTTAGCTAATTTTCCCTTCCCCCTAAATACAAACACCTTACTTTTTAGCGGTGAGTCACCCACCACTCCCCTTCCCATGCATGCAACCGCTTCCATAGGCCTGAAGCTGTTCTGTAGAAGACAGTTCAGTGAAGTGCTCATTGCATCTGAGAGAGACAGTTAATATACGACTTGGTGTGCCAGCCGCTGTCTCCACACTAGGGTAGACGGCGCCGCTGTGTCTGCTTGGTTGAGAGGAAAGGAGGAGTAGGAGGAGGCTGGCGGCGAGTTCCTTGCCTCTTCCACGTCCCCTATCTCTCGCATCCTTCCCATATTACAGCCTCCTTCCTTTTTTCATTCCCCCTTCCTTCTTTCTTTCTTACCTTCTTTCATTCATTTATTTTGCCTTTCTTTCCTTTCAGCCTTTCCTTCCTTCCTTCCATTCTTCCTTCCTTCCATCCTCATTTCTTCATTTCTTTCTTCCTTTCTTCCTTCCTTCCTTCCTTCCTTCCTTCCTTCCTTCCTTCCTTCCTTCCTTCCTTCCTTCCTTCCTTCCTTCATTACTTTCCTGCCTTTTTTAATTTATTCACTCATTTAATCATTCTACTTTTTATTCTTTCTCTCAAGCCTTCCATTCTTCCTTTTATCTATCTATCTATCTACCTTTCTTTCTTTCTTCTTCCACTCATACGTTTATTCTACTTTTCTTTCTTTCCTATACACCTTCGTTACTTCCTTCCTTCCTTCCTTCCTTCCTTCCTTCCTTCCTTCCTTCCTTCCTTCTTACTTTCCTTCCTTTCTTCCTTTGTTCTTTCCTTCCTTCCGTCTTTAATATCTCCTTTCTTCCCTCTCTTCCTTCCTTCCTTCCTTCTTTCTTTCTTCTTTCCTTCCTTCCTTCCTTCCTTCCTTATAGTTGTTAACTGTGTCATTAACGCTAGATTTGCATCATCTCCAGGTTTAGGGGCAGTCAGTATACTTTGTTATATGTCCTTCTTTCGAATTGAGTTCAGTTGATGCTGTGACAACTTGCTAAGTTCGGCTAGAGGTCTGACAGCCATAATTACTAAGCAGGATTAGCAGGAAGACACACACACACACTCACACACACACACCCACACACACCCACACACACACCCACCCACTCACACACCCACCCACACACACACACACACACACTCACTCACACACCCACCCACACACACACCCACTCACTCACACACCCACCCTCACACACACCCACCCACACACACACCCACCCACTCACACACACACCCACACACACACACACACACTCACTCACCCCCTCCCCACCCACTCACCCCCCCACCCCCCACCCCCCCCACCCCCACCCACACACACACACACCCACACACACACCCACACCCACACCCACACACCCACCCACACACCCACCCACACACACACTCACACACACACACCCACACACACCCACCCACCCACCCACCCACACACACCCACTCACCCACACACACCCACTCACACACACACACCCACCCACACACATACCCACCCACCCACCCACCCACCCACACACACCCCACTCACTCAACACCCACCCACACACACAACCCACCCACACACACACCCAC
>JAXIVD010009455.1:10000-15379 GCA_036785275.1 Cancer borealis | reverse complement strand
CCTCCTCCTCCTCCTTCGAAAATCTTGATCTTCTTTCCCCTATCTTTGAAATCCTAATCTACCCCTTCTCACACTTCCTCCTTAATTTAAAGTATAATTTCTCTCTCTCTCTCTCTCTCTCTCTCTCTCTCTCTCTCTCTCTCTCTCTCTCTCTCTCTCTCTCTCTCTCTCTCTCTCTCTCTCTCTCTCTCTCTCTCTCTCTCTCTCTCTCCCCCCCCTTCTCTTACATCCCTCATCTATCTCCTAATTACTCCCTTCCTTCCCCTTCCTTTTCCCCTCCCTTCTTCCCCTTCTTCTTTCCCTTCTTCCCTCCTTCCCTCCTTCCTCTCCTTCCCTCCCTTCCCTCCTCCCTTTAAGTCGTCCCCGCCACAAGAGGTATGACAAGAGTGTGTTTAATAGCAATCAAGGGAAAGTTCCTAATGCCATTTTTCGCATCCATTTCCCTTGTAACTTGAGGTGAGGGGAAGGAGGTGAGGGAAGGGGTGTGAGGGGGAAGGATGAGGGAATAGAAGGATGTGAGGTTACTAAGTATTTCCTTGTGTTTCTTTGTGTTTCTTGTTTGTTTGTGTATGTATGCCTTTGTTCCTTTGTGTGTGTTTGCTTGTGTGCTGTGTTGTGTGTGTGTGTGTGTGTGTATGTGTGTGTACACGTAAATATCTATGTACACATAATGCTGGTCATGGTACTGAAGAGCAACGTAATGATTAAAGTGTTGTGTGTGTGTGTGTGTGTGTGTGTGTGTGTGTGTGTCTGGGTAGAGAGAGAGAGAAGAGAGAGAGAGAGAGAGAGAGAGAGAGAGAGAGAGAGAGAGAGAGAGAGAGACACGAATGGGATCTCTCATGCGTTCTTTAGGAGGAGAAACATCGGTGAGGAGGAAAGGAACCTGGAATAAAGGGGAGAGAGGAGGAGGAGGAGGAGGAGGAGGAGGAGGAAGGTGGAAGAGTGATGAAAAATACTCAAAGAATGGAAGTGGAAGAGAGTGTATGTGGAGGATTTCTTGTGGATGAAACCTTGACTACGAGGTTCTTGGTTGGAGATTCTTGTTGATGTGGATTAGTAAGGGAAGGTGGAAGGGGAAGGTGTGTGTGTGTGTGTGTGTGTGTGTGTGTGTGTGTGTGTGTGTGTGTGTGTGTGTGTGTGTGTGTGGAGGAGGAGGTATAGTACTTGACGGTGTAGGAGTAGCAGTGAGGTCGCCCGCCACGATCAATACTGTTGTCGGGAGGGAGTCTTGAGGGATGCTGGTGCCCCGCCCCTCCCCGACCCGCCCCGCCCCACGCCCCTGCCAGCCCCACGCCCCTTTCAGCCCCACGCCCCTTCCAGCCCCATGTCCTATCCAGCCCCACGCCCCTTCCAGCCCCACGCCCCTTCCAGCCCCACGCCCCTTCCAACCCCACTCCCCTTCCAGCCCCTGCCACTCACTATTAGGACAGGTCAGGACACACACACACACACACACACACACACACACACACACACACACACACACACACCCTGTCTGCCTGCCTGCCTGCACGCGCTCTTTAAGTAAGCAAGACAACATTTTTCCATCTTCAAGGTCATACAAGCTTGTCTGCACTCACCGCCCGGCTCAAGCAACGCACCTTCCTCCTCCTCCTCCTCCTCCTCCTCCTCCTCCTCCTCCTCCTCCTCCTCCTCCTCCTCCTCCTCCCTCGTGGCACAAAACTACTCGTCTTACTTCTTCCTAAAACGGACCGAGGAAGTCTAACTGACCCACAATAGAACAAAAAATACCATAACTTAGCGATGGGGACGGCCTGGCCTTACCTTACTTTACTTTACCTTACCTTGCCTTGCCTTACCTTGCTTTACCTTACCTTGCCTTACCTTACCTTACCTTACCTTACCTAACCTTACCTTACCTTTCCTTGTCTGGAGGATCGGTAAGGTCAGTCATCTAAAGCGAGGTGAGGTGAGGTTGTAACAGCTAATAATCTAAAGTGACACTGACATTGGCGCCTCGACATGATCAATATTACTAGCACGCTCCTGGAACGGATGCCCTCTTATCGGGAAGCTGGATTGGGGCGTGGGTAGGCGTGGCTAGGGAAGGCGTGCAGTGACCTTACAGATTCAGGAGACGCCCAACAGGATAGGAATAGCCTCAGGAAGCCCTACAGGAGGTCGGCAAATCTATCTGGATGAGAAGTGATAGCCAGAGAAGCAGACACGTGGAGGGGAGTGGTGATGAGAGGGAGGGAAGAGAGGGAGGGGAGAGAGGGATGAAAGGGAGGGATGAGAAGGAGGGGATAGAGGGATGAGAGGGAGGGGAGAGAGGGATGAGAGGTAGAAGAGAGAGGGATGAAAGGGAGGGATGAGAAGGAGGGGACAGAGGGATGAGAGGGAGGGGAGAGAGGGATGAGAGGTAGAAGAGAGAGGGATGAAAGGGAGGGATGAGAAGGAGGGGACAGAGGGATGAGAGGGAGGGGAGAGAGGGATGAGAGGTAGAAGAGAGAGGGATGAGAGGGAGGGGAGAGAGGGTTATGAGAGGGATATGGATGGAGGGGAGGGGGGTAGGGAAGGAGAGGGATGTGGAGGGGAGAGGGCGGAGGCGAGGAAGGAACATGGGTAGACAGATGAAGTGATAAAGGAAGTCTGTCGTGGTGAGGCAGGGCAGGGCAGGGTGAGGTAAGGTAGGGTAGGGTAGAATAGGGTAGGGTAGTGTAGGGTAGGGTAGGGTAGGGTAGGGTGGGGTAGGATAGGATATGGTAGGGTAGGGTAGGGCAGGGCAGGGTAGGTTAGGGCAGGGCAGGGCCGGATAGGGCAGGGCAGGGCAGGGTAGGGTAGGGTAGAGCAGGATAGGATAGGACAGGGTAGGATTGGACCGGTAAAGCAGGCTGGGTGTCAGGGAAGAGGATAAGGATGCTACAGAATAAGGATGAAGATGAGGGTTAGGATAAGGATTTGGGTAAGGGTGTGGATAAGGGTAAGGATAAGGAAAAGGATGAGGATGAGGATGTGGGTGTGAGGGTAAGGGTGAGGGTGTGTGAGTAAGGGTAAGGGTAAGGGTGAGGGTAAGGGTGAGTGGGTAAGGGTGAGTAAGGGTAGTAAGGGTGTGGGTAAGCGCGTGTGACCTCGTGTAGTGACAGGTGGGCGGCAGGTGGTGGGCAGAAAGAAGGTTGAGGACATAGGTAAGTAAAGACTGCTTAACACCTGTCTTCTTACCACCCAAGGTCATTATCTCTCTCTCTCTCTCTCTCTCTCTCTCTCTCTCTCTCTCTCTCTCTCTCTCTCTCTCTCTCTCTCTCTCTCTCTCTCTCTCTCTCTCTCTCTCACACACACACACACACACACACACACACACACACACACACACACACACACACACACACACACACACACACACACACACACACACTCATGGCGTCACTTATGAACTGCTGACAGACAACGAGCAGCATCCTGGGGTTACGTCCCTTTGGCAACACTGAGGGAGGGAAGGAGGGAGGGGCCTGACGTCACTGAGCGGTAGGAGGAGGAGGAGGAGGAGGAGGAGGAGGAGGAAAGGTAAGGTTTAAACATAAGCTCAAATCCTAACCGTTGGGAAGATGAAAAAAAAAAGCAGGACAGCAACACACACACACACACACACACACACACACACACACACACACACACACACACACACACACACACAGGGGAAGGCGTGAAAGCGTCCTTCTGTAGATTCCTGTAGGCGAGACGAGGCGAGACGATGGGCGGGATCCGGGCGGTCTGAGGCAGGTGGTGGAGGCTGGAATCAAGGTGGGGGAGAGTATTGGGATGTTGGGGGGGTTGGGGGGGTTGGGGGGGTGAGGTGAAGGTGCATTCCAGGGCGTGCGAGCGAAAACAGAGAGTCGGTCATGCTTGTTTCTGCATGACAATACCTTTACACTACCTTGGTGCCGTTATTCATCCACACTTCATCCACTTCCACTTCATCCTCTTCCACTTCATTCATTTCATGCACTTCTTCCTCTTCCACTTCATCCTCACTTCATCCTCTTCAACTTCATCCACACTTCATTCATTTCATCCACTTCTTCCTCTTTCATTTCATCCATTTCATCCATTTTATCCACTTCTTCCTCTTCCACTTCATCCTCTTCCACTTCCTCCACACTTCATCCACCCTTACCACCGTGCACCACCCTCCTCTCTCCTCCCTACACGGCCAGTCCACGTGTCCCTTTAACGTGTAGTGGATGAGACAGGTGGTGGTAGGATGGGTTGGGGGATGCGGTGGGTGTGGTGGGGGTGGTAAGCAGCTGCTAGCCAAGGGTAACAAGCCCCAACCGTCTCCCCGCTCCTCCCCACCCCACTCTCCCCCTCCTTCCTCCCCCAGGGTATAGAAACTTCTCGACTCCAGGGTGAATCAACACTTCCGAGGCGTGGGAGGAGGAGGAGGAGGAATGTTTAGTAAAAAGTCAATAGTTTGTACGTCCACCCGGAAGTAATGAGTTATAGATGGTGTGGGAAGCTGTATAGACATCCTCTCCCTATCCCTCCCTCCATCCCTCTCTCATCCCTCCTCCAGCCAGCACGCCAACACCTGCCGCCTGCCCATTGTCCACCCTTTCCCCCTTTCCCTCCCTTCCCTCCCTTCCCTCCCTTCCCTCCATCCTGCTGGCACCCTCACACGCCTCACAATACAATACAGACACGAGGAGGTGACCGGCATTTCATATGGTACACGATAGAGTCCTGATAGTGGCGTGCAGGGGCTTGTAGAGGTTTTTGGGGAGTTGTGGGGCTTGATGGGGGGTTGATGTGGGTTGTTGAGGGTTGACAGGGCTTGGTGGGGGCTTGGTGGGGCTTGACGGGGCTTGTCTGGGGGCTGGTTACCATAAAGACACCTTCAGCTTTACAGGAACACAGGAACACACTCTGATGTTAAGTTGAGCAAGGAGGAAAGACTCAATATTTACCTGAAGTGGGAAGATAAGCATCGGATTCACTGAAAGGGTAGATTATACGTGGAAGGGTACGGTGGGGCGGGGTATAGGCGGGGCACAAGGTGGGCATTAACATGCGAGGCTGTTGATGCCCAGCTGCTACTGCCGCACTGCGCTTCAGGCTCCAGGACTTACAAACAGTTCACCGCCTTACCTACCTACTCCTGCCTGCCCCTTCCTCCCTCCCTACCCTTCCCTCCCTTCACCTCCAAAGCAGTGTTATGTTCACCTGGTATTACACCCTCACCCCTCACCCCTTACCTCACCCCTCACCTCCGCCCCTCACCTCCGCCCTTCCTCATTACCTCATCGTTTTGTGCTATTGTTGGAAGGTGAAGTTATACGTGTCAAGATTCACAGGCGGATGTTTATCTTGAACTGACTGTGTGTGTGTGTGTGTGTGTGTGTGTGTGTGTGTGTGTGTGTG
>JAXIVD010009455.1:0-7500 GCA_036785275.1 Cancer borealis | reverse complement strand
TTTTTTCAATTTTTTTTTTTTTTTTTTTTTTGGTGTGTGTGTGTGTGTGTGTGTGTGTGTGTGTGTGTGTGTGTGTGTGTGTGTGTGTGTGTGTGTGTGTGTGTGTTGTATATTTTTTATGTTGTGTTGTTGTACCATGGTCAGTAAAACAAAAACTTTAATAAAAACAAACTACTACTACTACTACTACTACTACTACTACTACTACTACTACTACTACTACTACAACTACCACCACCACCACCACTATTACCTCCTCCTCCTCCTCCTTATGCTACATACCACCAACACTCCTAAACACTAACACCTTCCTTCTCTCCCCTTCCCCAGGTTCTTGCTAATGGCACTCTGATGTTCCCTCCTTTCCGCGCCAAGGATTACCGTCAGGAAGTTCATGCCCAAGTCTACCGCTGCCAAGCCTCCAACCCCCACGGATCAGTCCACTCCCGCGATGTCCACGTTAGAGCAGGTAAGGCAACGCTCCTCTCAACCTACCGGCGATTACTTAGGTTAGGTTAGTGGTGATGGTGGTGGTGGTGTGTTCTTGTATGTGTGTGTGTGTATATGTGTGTGTTAGATTGTGTGTAAAGAGAGATATATTTGATAACTTAATGAGAGAGAGAAAAAAAAAAGAGAGAAAGAGAGAGAAAGTCATAAGGACACATCACCTCACCTACCACAAATGTACCACTATAATTATAAGTAAACACACCTCAGGAACCAGACTAAACCACCACTACTACCACTGCCCATACGAGGTTAAGTTAGGTCAGGTCAGGTCAAGTCTCATAGGTGATAGAATGAACAAGGCAATTTAAACAGTAATATAATAGGAAAAAGAATAATTAACATGCAGGATGAACAAGAGAAGAACATAGAAATAGGATGAACAACGCAAAGGGAATAGGAGAGAACACACAATAGTTTTAGATAATGATAGGATGAACAAAGCAAGAGGAAATAGGATGAACAAGGGAGGAGGTAGGATAAATAACTAAACAGGAAAGGTAAAATAAAGGTATCTAGGACGAGCAAGGGAGGAAGAGGTACAGGATGAACAAGGCTGCAAGGACCACTACCCTTGATTTCACGGTCGAGTCATTGCATTTGAAGGTAGTAGTGGTGGTGGTGGTGGTGGTGGTGGTGGTGGTGGTGGTTAGGTGGTTCCTGGTGGTAGTAGTGTTGGTTGTTGTGGCTGTTGGTGGCTTGCTGGTTAGGTAGCTTTGAAACGTTGGCCTTGTGTGGAGGCAGGAAGGGATGAAGGGAAGGGAAGGGGAGGAAGGGGGAAGGGGTAGATGGATAGAGGGAGGAAGGGGTGAAGGGGGAAGGGACGTATAGATGAATAGAAAGAGGGAGGGAGGAAGGGAAGGAGGGAAATATGAATGGATGGAAAAAAGAAGGGAGGAGGGAGGTATGGATGGATGGATGTAGAGGGAGGGAGAGAGGAAGGAAGGAAGAGAGAGAGAGAGAGGGAAGGAAGAGAGGGAACCATAAAGGGATAGAGAGAGGAAATCATAAAGGGAATAGAGTTAATGTATGGCAGCAGGTCACCATAACCACCACCAACTGTGTGTGTGTGTGTGTGTGGGTGTGTGTGTGTGTGTGTGTGTGGGTGTGGGTGTGGGTGTGTGTATTGGAACCTTCCACACACACACACAAACACACACACAAATAAACAAACAAACACATAGAGGTCCAATACAATAGCCAGTCAATCGTTGCAACACTTCATAATATATTGCCCCGGGAGGAGAACAACAACAACAACAACAACAACAACAACAACAACAACAACACTCATCTTAATATAGAGAGAAGGTCACCTCGCTGGTCATCTCATTAGCACATCGGGTCACAGAGAACGTGGCGGGGGAGGTGAGGTGAGGTGAGGGAGTGGGGGTGATATTTATGGTAGTGGCGGTGGCGGTGGTGCTGACCTCTGCCCCCTGCCCCCCCCTGCCCTCCTTCCCATCAATAGCACCCACCCACACACATCCCATGAATACTGCAGTGCCACTCTCCCCCCCTGCCCCCCCGCCCCGCCACGCCGCCTGTACGATGGTATAACTTTGTTCATGAATATTGTAATGACCACATAAACTTTACACGATTGAACACTAACAGGAGAGTGTGAGGCTAACGAGAGAGAGAGAGAGAGAGAGAGAGAGAGAGAGAGAGAGAGAGAGAGAGAGAGAGAGAGAGAGAGAGAGAGAGAGAGAGAGAGAGAGAGAGAGAGAGAGAGAGAGAGAGAGAGAGAGAGATACACACACACCTGACATATAAATATTACATCAAACGCTACATTCATCAACAAACCTTACACTCTTACCGCCAGCAACTCATTCACTCACTCACTCACTTAGCATCACCACAAGCAAGTGTTACAAGGCTTCCTCTCACCCTCACACCATTGCGCGCGTGTGTGTTCTTATCAAACCTTCCTTCATGCCCGCCAAGACGCGCCACCAACACTCCCTCGCCTGTTGACTCCCGGGGCTCAGAAAGAAGTGTTGTTGCCTCACCATTAAGCGGCTCACTGCCACTTTAACACTGTCTGCTGGTGGGAAAGTGGCGGTGGCTGGCTGCTGGGTGGGCCTCTGTGTGTGTGTGTGTGTGTGTGTGTGTGTGTGTGTGTGTGTGTGTGTGTGTGTGTGTGTGTCGCCGCCAAGGGCCTTCTCGTCCCCTCGGCGCGGCCTTCACCTTGATTGAATGTGACGCTGCCATTATTGCGCCACCTAATTGCTTCCTCGTTAGTTACATGTGTCCATTAGTGTTATTACTCTGCACTTGTTTTCCTTCATCTATGCCCATCCTGTGTGGTATTGTTATTGAGGGTTGAGTGTGTGTGTGTGTGTGTGTGTGTGTGTGTGTGTGTGTGTGTGTGTGTGTGTGTGTGTGTGTGTGTGTGTGTGTGTGTTGCTTATTGGAATGGTGATGTGTAGACCACAGAGGTAAGAAAGGCGGTGTTTTTCCTCTCACTGCGAGCTCCCTCTCAACACATCTCCCTCTTCATCTCACTCGCCGCACCACGCCCTTGGTCGCCTCGCGGACACCGACGTTCCACTGACGCTACGAACCCGAGGATTTGGACCACAAAAAGTTGCCTTCCGTGACCCGCAGGTCCCTGTTGCGCCGCGGTTTCGAGCTTGGCATTCATCCCTTGATTGCATCGATTTAACATTTAGGGCGCGCCTGTTGTCGCGGGTCATCACCCCTCCGCGCGTCGCCTGTTTCCAGATCCGTCGCCGGCGGGAGCAGCAGCCTGCAGGGGCGGAGCGGCGCAAAGATCAAGGCAAATACTCATGCCTCCCCTTCCCCACTTCCAGCCTTTGAATGCAGCGGAGCGGCCGTGCGGGGAGGCAGACATAATTGTGTTTGATGAGCCAGGGAGTCACGTGCAGGCGAGCTGAAGGACGCTGTTGTTGCATGCCATTATAGTGATTGATGAGTGGCGGCCCGTGTGCAGCGGTGTGTGGCTGAGACGACCCATTCACAGCGGCCTTAGGATGGCCAGGGACGGGCCGCCCTCACCCTGGCGCCTCATGCTGGGCGGGACCTTGATACTTTCTTACTCCAGGTGACCTTGTTGGTGGTCCTGTTGAAGGAGTGTATCACCGCGTTGCTTTGCTGTGTGCTGTGTACTGTTACTCCCTCACTAATGTGTCCCCTCAACCTCTCCTCAGCCTCCCCTCAGCTCCTCTTTACTCGACCTACTTTAGTGGCGTGAAGCTAGACGTCTTCCCTCAGCTCCTTAAACATAGCTGCTTTAGTGGGCGGCGGTGACGGCGGGGAGCAGTCACCTCATGGCTCCTCCTCACCCTGCTCTGCCTGCAGTGGCGGTAGGCAGCATGAAGAGGCTGGAAGCTGCATGTAGTTTGTAGTTGTCGTGAGGAGGCGTGTCTGTCTGTGATGTGTAGTCTGAAGTGTGTCTGAAGTGAGTGTGGTTTCGCCCCGCGGCCAGTGGTGCCTCAGTTCTACCAGACGGAGGTGAACAACGAGCACGTGATCCGGGGCAACGCGGCCATACTCAAGTGTGTCATCCCTTCCTTCGTCGCCGACTTTGTCAACGTCGCCGGCTGGGTCTCAGACGACGGCAACACCTACCTTCCCTCCCGCCATGATGCTCACGGTAACTGCCGCCACACGCCGCCACTCCTGCCTCACACGTCTCCCTTCCTCCTGCAGGTGTACTCACAGCTACACTTACTTTACAGGCGGCAGCAGGTGAGGGCGTCTTGCCCTTCATACTCACCTTGTCTCCTTCTACAGGACCTTAGAGTGTTGGCAGCTAATAAACATTTCACACACACCACTGAAGTCACTGTTAGGTCAAGCACAACGGAGAGACTTAACGGTAAAACAGTCCTCGTTGATGTGTAGGGCGCGCCAGACAGTGTGTAGGACAGTAATGACGCTCGTTGCCCTGCCTCCCCCCCCCCCCCCCTAGTGGTGCACCAGCAGTATGAGACAGACGTTAACAAGGAACACGTGATCCGCGGTAACTCAGCCATCTTCAAATGTGTCATCCCATCCTTCGTGGCGGACTTCGTGAGTGTTACGTCCTGGATCACGAATGACGCCGACGTGTTCTACCCGTCACAACACTACGGTAATGCCGCCGCCGCCCCACCCTCCCCTCTTTGCATCACCTCCTTCCCCTCCTTCCCCTCCTTCCCCTCCATGCAACTCAGGCTTTCAAAGTTACTGAGGCGGTGGATTGCTGGTGCTAATATTTGCTGGTGTCTGTTTCTCTTTCAGATTCGTCCACTTTTTAGCGT
Organism: Cancer borealis; assembly: GCA_036785275.1. Lineage (NCBI taxonomy): Eukaryota > Metazoa > Arthropoda > Malacostraca > Decapoda > Cancridae > Cancer > Cancer borealis. The sequence goes on along the minus strand of JAXIVD010009455.1, from coordinate 2,722 downwards.
GCATCCCTTTCATCTCTCTGTGTCTCCATTTCAGAATCTGATATTTATGTCCAGGCTACAAATTGCCTCCCAGCACGTTACTCTAAAGTTGATTCATGTTTAATTTACAACTTGGGTTCCCTGTCTAAACGCAGCGTCCTTATACCGACTTTCTGCTCCTGACGGCTTTGAAGTGACGGTGTTGTGTGTGTGTGTGTGTGTGTGTGTGTGTGTGTGTGTGTGTGTGTGTGTGTGTGTGTGTGTGTGTGTGTGCGTGTGTGTGTGCGTGTGTGTGTGCGTGTACGTGTGCGTGTGTGTGTGCGTGTGCGTGTGTGTGTCGGGGAGTCTTGTATTCATGGAAGCGTCTCTCCCAACCCTCCTGACGCTGCAGTGGTGTTCCAAGCCTACGATTCTGATGTCAACAAAGAGTACGTGATTCGAGGCAACTCAGCCATCATGAAGTGTTCCATTCCTTCCTTCGTCGCCGACTTCGTCACCGTCACGGCCTGGATCACCGATCAGGGGGAGACCTTTTACCCTTCGGACCGTTATGGTAAACACTTAACCCCCTCCATCCCCCTCCTCGCCCTCACCTGTAGGGACTAATGAAGGTCTCGTCTCCGTTTCAGGTTCTCTCCTTCTCATGTTTCGTGTAATTAATGTTTTCCAGTTTTCCAGAGCGGGTTATTTATATCGATTTATTTGGTTTCAGGTAAAAGGTGTATTTTTATTAAGTTTTTTTTTAGTATTCCATGTCGCGTCGCCTTTCCCTTTCCCTTCCCTTCCTTTCCCTTCCTTCCTCCTACCGTGCTGTGTGGCTCCACCTCCTCCACCTCCTCCACCTCCCTCATCATCTCCTTTCCCTAATTTCCCTGAACCATTCCCTCATTTCTCCTAATATAAACTCACCCTCCATCCCCCTTCCCTCCTCCTCCTACCCCTTCTCCTCCCTCCTGATTCAGACCGTCGCTCCCTTACCTTGTCATCTCACTAATTCGGCGCGGCGCCCCCCGGGAGGCTGCCGTCACCACTCCCAGCCCCCCCCCCCTCACCCCGGGCTGATCCTCATTGTCTAGCCTGCGTCATTCCTCGCTCTGATTTTCGTGTCGTGGGATCAAGATAGTTCAGTGATAATCCTTTTAGCATCAAGTAGTTTGTCTGTCTGTCTGTCTGGCTGTCTGTGTGTCTGTCTGTCTGTATATGCCTTCACCTTTATGATCTCTTCCCTCCACTCCTTCCTCCTTCTTCCTTCCTCCCTCCTCTCTTCCCTTCTTCTCTTCCTTAACCTCTCTCCTCCATTCTCCGCGTTACCCTCTACTCATCCCTTCACCCTTTCACACTATCCTCTTCTCTTCTATCCTTTTTTACCGTCTATTTATCTTCTTCCCGCATCTTCCTCCCGTCTCGTCCCTGTCTATTAGCCCGTCTCAGGTGTGGACTCAGACAGTTAGTTAGTCTGAGTCCAAATTGTCACACCGAGGAAGCAGGAACCTCGAGATTACAGACTGGGAACGACTTTGTGTGTGTGTGTGTGTGTGTGTGTGTGTGTGTGTGTGTGTGTGTGTGTGTGTGTGTGTCTGTGTCTGTGTCTGTGTCTATGTTTGTGTCTGTGTCTGTGTCTGTGTCTATGTTTGTGTCTGTGTCTGTGTCTATGTGTGTGTGTGTGTGTGTGTGTGTGTGTGTGTGTGTGTGGTGTCTGTGTGTGTGTGTGTGTGTGTGTGTGTGTGTGTGTGTGTGTGTGTGTGTGTGTGTGTGTGATATGAGAAGGCCTCCGTACTTCCTCTACTTACTTGTTTAAATGAATAATAATGATAATAATAATAATAATAATGAAAAAAATAATGATGGGTTGTCAGTTCGTGCTTTCATCCCAACACTTTATTGACTCTTCACACCAAGATGGCGGCGGCCTGGTCACCTTTCCCGATTACCAAAAGGTCAACTGAATGTCAGATATTTATATAAACTTTGAGCTTGAAAAAAACCCAGCTGACTCACTTGGTACGTACACTTCATGACCTTGAAACGACCTAGAATGACGCAGTGTGACCTAGGATGACATAATTTGACCTAAGATGACTCAGTCTGACCTAAAGATGACGCAGTGTGACCTAAGATGACCCAGTGTGACCTAAAATAACAGTGTAATCAGACGTGACCCAGTGTGACCTAAGTACTCTGACGTGACCTGATATGACCTTGTGTGACCTAGTATGACCTGGTGTGACCTCCCGTAGTGGTGCCTCAGAGCTACGAGTGTGAGGTGAACAACGAGTATGTGATCCGCGGCAACTCAGCCATCCTCAAGTGCAACATTCCCTCCTACGTGGCGGACTTCGTGGGCGTGCAGGCGTGGGTGGATGGCGAGGGCGGCGTCTACTTCCCCTCCACCTCCTATGGTAACAAGTGGAGGCGTGTGGAGGAGGAGGAGGAAGAGGAGGAGGAGGAGGAGGAGGAGGAGGAGGAGGAGGAGGAGAAGCCAGACATAATAACAGTTTCTCATGATATTTTTTTCTACCTTTCAGCTGTTCGTAACTTACCCATTCCCCTTCCCTTCCAGGTCAGCTGCTTTAAGGGATAATGAAACACCGCTCTCCCTCTCTCTCTCTCTTTATCTCTCTCTCTCTCTCTCTCTCTCTCTCTCTCTCTCTCTACTCTCTCTCTCTCTCTCTCTCTCTCTCTCTCTCTCTCTCTCTCTCTCTCTCTCTCTCTCTCTCTCTCTCTCTTTCTTTAATAATTGCAG